>JAQFVV010007258.1:0-119958 GCA_028023455.1 Epiperipatus broadwayi | reverse complement strand
TTTCCCCATTTTGAAACATAATAATAATAATAATAATAATAATAATAATAATAATAATGATGATGATGATGATGATGATGATGATGATGATAATAATAATAATAATAATAATAATAATAATAATAATAATAATAATAATAATAATAATAATAATAATAATAATAGTTCAATTCATTTATTTACCATACAAAACTACAGCATAAAGCCAATTACAGAATTGCATCATAACAAATATAGATATACATAAATGAGTTTAAATGACAAATTATTAATATAATTATATGCCATATTTTTATAAAAAATAAGTAACACATGTAAAAATCTAAAAGAAAATTAAACACCAGCATATAAACAATTATTATAAACACATTAATAATAATAAATAAATAAAAGGGATAAATATAATGCACATAACAAAATAAAAAACAACAACAATTTAATATATATATATAAACAAAATCAAGTTAAATCAATCAAATCTGGCATTTAAATTTAATAACATTACAAAATTGATTATAATCTAAATTGAAGTAATTACTATTACTACAAATCTGATGATATAAAGATGGTAGCCTAAATAAAGGAGAAAATTTAAGAACATTGGAATGACAAGTTTTAATGTAACAAACAGAAGCATACCGAGTATCATGCACATGAGATCTAATTATAATAGTAGAAATTGTGTCAGATAAAATAACTATTTTATTAACAAGTTTATAAAGATATTTAAGATCTCTACATTGTCTTTTAAAAGAAAGATGAACAACAATTTTATTTCCCAGAGAAACATATTTAGAATACTTATTAGACACTGATTGTAATAAATTACACCCCTGTTTAAAGCTAGGATTCCAAATGACTGAACAATATTCAATGATGGGAAGAACCAATGATAAAAATAATTTAAATTTTGTATCACCACTGAAATGATAACCAAATCTTAGAATAGTACCTATTATTTTTAAAGCCTTACCAATAATCATTTCCAAATGAGGAAGAAAGGATCCATTGCTAGAAAATATAACTCCCAAATGTTTTTGGGATTCAACAGAAGTAATTTTGTGAGAATTAATAAAATAAGAAAAATGTAAAACTTCAGATTTTTTAGAGTACGAGACTAAGGAACATTTACTGAAATTAATAGTCATATTATTTAGATCACACCAAGCACTAAAATATCTATATCTTTTTGAAGAAGAGTGCAATCAAACACAGATGTGATTCTTCTAAAGATTTTACAATCATCTGCATAGCACAAAAGACAAGATTTTAAGCAATCCTTAAGGTTATTCATATAATTGTTAAAAAGCATAGGTGTTAAATAATAATAATAATAATAATAATAATAATAATAATAATAATAATAATAATAATAATAATAATAATAATAATAATAATAATAATAATAATAATAATAATAATAATAATAATAATAATAATAATAATAATAATAATAATAATAATAATAATAATAATAATAATAATAATAATAATAATAATAAATTTAAAAACTACTTGCAAAATGAAAAGTATTCCCTTATAAAGACACACAAGAAGTAATGAAAAATTAACGAAAAAATACAATAGAGTAGGCAAACGTTTATAATATGATTCTTTCAAGTAATTTGTATAGGACTTGATACTGATAAATTTAAAATTGTTATAATATAGCTTTCAAGTAAATTTTTAAATTTTTGTAATAGTTCTTTTATTAATAATATTGCAAGTAATAATGTTGTAATTAGTTTTGTTAACCAGCTTTGGTATTTAAGAATTAATTTTTTAAAAATATGTGAAAAAATCTGGAAGTGTTTGAAAAGGTTTTTCCTAGTATAAGACAATCTAGGTGAGATTCAAGTTTATCAATATGTAATATTAATATATAATATACCATCTACTCCTTAATTAACACTTTACAATGCAATTTTAATATACGATTTTTTCTTCCTGCTTACAGTTTCAACTGCCCTAAGTCATCATCAGAGCTACAATATTTAAACATATACAACTAATACCTAACCATACACATAAGCAAGAAGAAATAAATCATATGTTAAAATTGCATTTAAAGTGTTAATTAAGGAGTATATGGTATATTATATATAAGGAGAAGTGGAAAGAAATTTTAATATGTAATATTAATTGGACAGTTATTAGAAAAGGATTATGAAATAAAAACTACAGTTTTGCTCTAATAATGTTTTTCCTTGTTCTGTCATTCATAGATGTGGAAGTCTAATATATAAAATCAGTTGTTTTATTAGCAATATTAGTAGCAGACTTTTTAAAAATGCACTGTGATTTCGTAAAATGACTAGGTTATTTGTATAAATCTTGCAAACTTGAGCCTTTCTTTGTAAATAATTGTCCCCTCCCTCTTTTTAGCAACTTTCATAATTTTTGAAGACAAACACAGAGCAGCTCTACTTTTGTTCTAATCTGCAATAAATTAATTTGATAACAGTGATGGATTTATCCTTCACAGTTATCATAATGAATTTGTTAAGTTTATCATTATATCAAGATGTTGTGATGTGATTCCATTAATATTTGTTCAATGTCTACATTATTAAGTTGAATTAGCTTTTATTAATTACATATAAGAATGGAAAACCTTTTTATGTATAAGAAGATGAATTTCAAGAGTTTAATCACCAAAGATATGATGAATATTAGTAGATCATCAGTTAATATTGTACTATTTTTTATTGATGCAAAACATATATTGGAGATTGCCACTGTTTCATACCTGTCTGGATAGAATATTTTTTATTAGACATCATAAAGTTTGTTCATGTTGTTTATAGGAATAGATTCCTAAAATTAATAACCTGATTGATGTTCATTTACATAATCTTAAAGGCTACTATGTGAATTTTTATATGGGACAAATTTGTACTGGAATATTTATAAATATTTCATATAAAACCTGCATTCCAATATCATTTGAGCTATCTTTAATAGAAATAGTTTGCTTTACAAGATGCTTTGAAATAAAAATAATCATACAATATTTAGACAATGTGAAGCCAGTAATTTTTAAAGGATGCATATTATTAAATGAATGATGAATTCTTTTGAAGGACACTTACCTCAAAATTGGTTGTAAAGAATAGCCACTTTTGATTTTGATACATTGTTCAATGTTAAGTTAAACTAATTTTATCCTACTGTCTAGTTTAAAGAAAAGATTGCTCTATAAAAGATATTTCTGATATTTGATTGCTAAAAGATATGCAGTCATTTTTCATTTCAAGAGGCTAAGACCCTTCTCTGTGTAAGAACTTGGTAAGGTATATCTCATTCTATTGATTATTTTCATTACTTGATATTTTAATTAGAAATTTAGGATCCGGGTTTCATGTGGTAAAATTAGTTTTAACCAAGATCGTCATGGGATGGATGAGAAAAGATTGTTATCCATATATCTTTTTTAAAACATTAAAAATAAATCATAAACTCACAAAATAGGTTACCATTATCCAAATGTACATAAAGTTCAAAAATACTTCCCATTTTTAAAATACTTTTTAAAAATATATCCACCAGTTTCAATATTTACTATTTACACATTCTTGAGCCAAGGTTAACTTTTAAAAGTATATTTCCAATCACCATTAGTTTTAAGAATATCAAAATTATCTACCAATTATGTCATCATTCTTTAAATCTCATATAGATTAAATAATTCCAAATTAGTTGCTAGTATAACACATTTAATGCAATAAACTATATAATAAATGTAATTACAATAATATATTTATTTATATACTTATATATATATATAATAAATACTTGTTAATAATAAAAAAAATGCTTACAGTATATTTATATTTTTCAAAATTTATAACACTACCAATAAAAAACTTCAATAATCATATCAACATTCATGTAAAATTCTATAAGATATGTGATTCTGACTAAAAAAGTTATTCTTTATATAGACATATATAAAAAGATTTATGCAAACTTACTTTAAACATCAATAAAACAAACATGTTGACCATTTCTAGCATTGATTCATGATAATAATACTATAGTATTTATATATTTAAAATGTTATGAGGAAAAATACCACTGAAAAAAATAGCATTACTTTTACAAAACATTATATCCAGAACAACCTAATTAACCATTTAGAAAATTAGAATAAATACCAATTTAGACTTTTTATAAAAAACAAAAGAAGCTTTCTGACAGTGTAATATAATATATAAAAAGCGTCTAGGTAGCCTTAATTGAAAGGAAAAATCATAGAGTCTATTATGAACAATTGATTACAATAAAAATATTCCCCCACAAATATGTTAATCAAAGTAATAAAAAAAAACTAAGAAAAAAATAAGACCTTTAACATAGATTTAAATTTTGTGAATCTTAAGGCAGACACGAATTGGAAGGTAAATAAAAATATTGTTACTCATTTTAATGTAAATTAATAAACTCTCAAAATGACAAAAAATAAATTTGTAACAATCATGAAACACAATATATTAGATCCAAACTAGCATATAAAATAAAAGCATCGAAATGGGTTTTTTGTCATTATATAAAAAAAGGTTTTTTAACCCAACAAAAGATAATATATATTTAAGTCCTTTATTATGATTTTACATTGTAAATCATCTTTGATAATTATTTCTCTATATTTAATTTTAAAAAAAGGAACTTACGTCAACAGCATTTTATTCAACATCCATAAAATTAAATGGGCAATTGAGACATTATTAATGGACGCATAATATCGGAGCACAAGTAGTGGCAGATTTAGTTTTGATCCAGGGATCTTTAATTAATCATTGGATTATTATTTTTATTATTATAAAGTAAAAACTTAGTGATAAATCCACAGTCATTTTTTTCTACTTGATGTGAAGAGTACATCAGATAAATTACATTCAACTAATCATCTCAAGTTGGTCTGATATCTCTGACCTTTAGCTAAAATCTTTAGATACACATTTTAGCTTCTGCATAGAAATACATTTATTAATTTTTACTAGTCAGTAATTATATTAGGTATGATTTCTGCTAATTAACAAAAATCTCAAGCCTGATTTTGAATGAAGGAATATCAAAAATTTACTTTTCCAGACCGTCACACATAAACAATTATCGAATACTTTATTGGAATAGATTAACACATCTAGTTTGGTTACACGAACTTTAGAATAGCTCTTTTCAATATTATTAGAATTTTCATTCATCTTTATTTCTTAGTTATTCTCTATAAAATTTCAATAATAAACCTTATTGTTTTTGGAATAATCTAATATTAAATCTAAACATTATTTTATTATTATTTTATATATTACATTTATTTTAATATTATTATAGGAAAATAAGTATGAATGTATGGTTATTCAATATTCTATCCAAATGAAACAAAATGACAATAAGAAACGGAAAATTGATTTAACGATCAATCTTTTCAATAATATCAGTATAGAGAATCTTAAAATACAGTAAAAATAAAATACATTTAGAAATATAGAATAATTATAAAGGCTCTTTTTAGGTAATCAAAACATATTTTATTAGGAATGATGGTAGCCCAGTCAAACAATGAACTTTTATTCGAATTAATTTACATTATAAAATATCAAGAAATTGTCTCAAACTTCATATTCAGTTTGGAAATATTATCATATAAAATCACTTTATAAAGCAAAACATATAAATATTTGCAGTTTCTCAATATTAAGTAAATTATTTTCTTTTATGCTTTTATTACTAATATTGACAACAAAAAGCAACAGATTTATTATAAAGCCATGGTATCAAAATATCTTGATGTAACTAATTTTAGAAGATTTATACTAACAGCTAGAGATGGCATAAGATTAATTTCCAATCACCAAAACTACAGACATTAATTTGTAAATAGTTTTTAATTTTTTAGAAAATTCAAATAATCAAATGAAATAAAAACAATCTGATGTTAAATAATAAGCTTATATGATTTTATATCCTAGCCACTCTTTCATCTGAACCGTTAAAGGATTTATATACTTTTTTATACTCTAGTTATTCTTTTAGTGAATCTTTAAAAATTTCTATTTACCTCAGGAATTATTTTTAGATAGCAATATCTTCATTTTCAATTTATTTTTTAATACTTTGTTCCTTTTAGCAATAAATGCAAAGCACTGCATTCAATTCAAAGATTTGGATTGTAAGAATAAATAAAAATATATTTCTTCTACTCAGTTTACTCAGTATAATCTTCAATAATCAATGTATGCTAGATAGTACTTCTTAACAAATTCTGTATAATGTAATCCTATTCTTAATTTTACATTAGTTTCTACTTTACAAATTTACATCAGTAAGGAGTTTTGATTTGGCTCTAAGAAAAACTGAAGTAGGGAATAGATATCTATTTAAAAGTATGGTGTATGCTGGAAGCTGTTTTATGGGTTTTATGTGATTATGATCAATTATTAAAACACTAAAAATGCATTTATAAATGAATTTTTCAGTTTTTAATAGAATAAATTGGCTTTTGTTAATATTTTATATAGTATTAATTAAAAATTTAGTTTTATATGCCATTTATATCTATAAAAATACTTTTTAGTAGGATTTGTCATCATTAAAATAGATAAATATTTACATTAATTTTTTTACAAAATCTGTTTCCAGTCACTATAATTTCTTGCAGTGCTATCAAGATATCACATGATCACCATCTCTTATACTAGCACATAATTGTTATTAAACAAGGCAAAACTAGTCTGGCAATATTGGATGAGTAGGCACCAAATAGGGATTTTATGCACAAAGCCTTCTGGCATCCATTGATTACTCTGGTTGGCACGGGGTGGCACTACTGTATGGAGAGAGTTTTGCCTTGTTTCTATCAAGATATGTTGCAGACATTATCTAGTAATGGTTACAAAATACCTACTAAAGATAAAGTTAAAAAAATAATGTTTAATAAATTTCATAGAAGAAAATAAAAACTGATAATTAGAAATTAAATAATGTTAACAACTACAAATATCTTAATCAGAAGATTAATGCAGATAGAAACACAATGTGTAAAATTAATTATAGAATTACACATATTAAATACTTTTTGGTATAAATAGCTGTGGTAAAACATGTTTTATCAGTTCTTATATAGTGATTTGAGAAGTGGACACTTAACAGAATAACTCTAAATATTTCACACAACTTATCAAAGTAGAAATCAAAATTAAAATTATGTTGGTGTGAGAGAACAAGCAAATATGATTAACATCATTGGAACAATTAAGAAATTGACATGAAGTTTAATCTGACTCTATTTCTAGAAGAAATATCTTAAAATATTGCTAGAGAAAAGTTAGACAGTTGCAGTCTGAAACCAATTTCTAGAAAGAATCACATGCAAGATTAATAGATGAAATAAGAATGTTTACTGATATGAAGTAGAGAAAAGAGATTATGAAGAGAATAACTAGATTAAAGTTGAAGAGACCTTCAATATGGACTAGACCAATATAATTGAAATAGTGATAATGACAATATCCCTATTTCAATTTGATTACAGACAATATAAAAAAAGTAATATTCCAAGCAAGTAAATTATTTTTTGAACAAAATCTATAATAAAATTAGACAATTCAACAAAAGATATATAGGTTTACAAAAGATAATTTAGACAAAAAAATATCCAGGGGAGAAAAAATACTTATTGTTGAATCTTGATAATTTTGGATGATTCAAGTTGGGGATGACTACCAACTTAAAGTAAGCTGTTGGATTTGAGATTATCTT
This sequence comes from Epiperipatus broadwayi, assembly GCA_028023455.1. Lineage (NCBI taxonomy): Eukaryota > Metazoa > Onychophora > Udeonychophora > Euonychophora > Peripatidae > Epiperipatus > Epiperipatus broadwayi. The sequence continues at coordinate 112,194 of JAQFVV010007258.1, read as the reverse complement.
TTAATTTTTTTTTTTTATAATTTCATTAAAAAAAAATCATTCATAAAATCAAATACTTTCCATTTACATCTTTATCAAATCAAACAATTACTGATGAGAGACATTCAATCACGTCAGAGAGACATTCAATCACGTCAGAATATCAAAAGTGTTTATTCTACTGATTATTTACATTAAGCATAGTACTACTGTCAATGTTTACCATAGAATATCTCTTTTAAAAATATATGTTTTAGGATTATTTTTTCTTATTTTGTGTATGTTAATGTACTTATTTTTTCTATGTAAAAAAAATGAAAACTAATATATAGCAAGTGGATTGACTTATTATAAACACAGAGATAATATTAAAGTCATGATTAAGATACAATGACTATCTTGACTAAATATTATTTTTGCTGATATCTTTTAAGATTTTGTTCTCTTCAATAATGCTAAAGACATCGTCAGAACAAATATAAAGATATATTTGAGCCACAGAAAGCAAATGTAAAGTTTAAAAAAATGAACTTCTGAAGACCCTTCTTATATCCCTTTTATCTTTTTATTAGCTATTGTATTTAGAAATGTCCTTTTTATAAATTTCCTTTTATTTAAATACAGGAAGATCTCAAATTTATTTTTGGATTTATTCTATAATATTTGATATAACTATAGTAGCAATAATTTTTAAAGAAAAATACATTTTTATTATTAAAAATATTTTAATTTTTATATTCTAGATTAAAAAATTTCCCGTTTCTGATGAGTCAAAAATAAAATGTTTGTTTTAGAATACTTGGCTAGTCCATGCTTTCTGCATTGTTAAAATAAAAGAGTTTATGTAATATGAGCACAGACTTTCACATGATCAACCACTCTCCACTCTATCTCATAACACTGACACACTTGAACATATATATGTCGAAAAGATAAATAATCACCAATATACGTATTTCATGCTAAACCAGCAATCATCAGTTGGTCCAGATTATCATCTCTACACATATATGCAATAAATACTCAGATATATATATATATATATTAAGATAGCCAATCTTCATACTTTAGTGGATAGGTTTCAATTCTCTCCACACTCCAACTATTCAACCATCTATCCAATTGACAATCTGATGATGGAATGCTGAAAGGCCATCCTGAGACCAAGATTCTCGTCACACCCATTATTATGTTAAAATAATAAAAAAAAAATTGAAATTTGTAATTTATATTGAAATGCAGAAATACTATTATTTACCAAATCTTATTAAATATCTATATAATGTATATCTCTTTTAATTTTTCAAAATATAAAATTAAATGAGAAAATACAATCTTTAACATTTCATAATTTCAAGTGTTTCATTAAAAAAAAAAAAAAATCTGACTGTTCAACAGTTTTATTTTATCAAATGCTTGAAGATTTCTAATGCAAAATCTTTTACCTAACAACACACGGAGTACCAACTGCATCAATAATTATTACCATATATCTATTACATCAGTAATAACCCTTAATTTATATCTAATCTTTTGTTGTACCTGTGTCTGCCACTACAAACAACTATAATTTAAATGGTAAAAACCGTTTGGTACAGGATTAATTTGGAAACTTTATCTAATAATAAAACATAATCCACGTGGAAATAAAAAAAAAACATGAAATGAATAATTTGATTGATGAATGCTTTCACTTTTCTTTAATCTTAATAAGAGTTTAGAAGTGTCAGAAGAGAGGGTACGCATTATTAAACAGAACAATGCATGGATTTCTGATTGGACTTATTTTTTAACCTATATAAATTGTACATACTGTAGCAAAACAAGAGTTAAAAACTTACTTTTTGATGCAAATGAATATTTTTTTTAAAAGAAATACAATTATTTTCCATTGTACATAAAATGAACAAGAAAGACTAAAGAATGTTTGTAAAATTTTAAAAACGCAGTAAATTATTATATCACACTCTTACACCTAGATGACGCTGTCTACTGGTTTAAATCAATGTTTTGCAAACTTATTTTTCTCTAGGAACCTAACATTTATCTAAAAAAAGTTAAGAATTAAAAAAAATACATAAAATAAATTTAACAAAAGTTTTATTGTGGCGTCTTTATTAGACTGTATATATATAAACTCCAATAGTTAATGTGTAAAACTCAATTACTAGATGCAGAGAAAAAAAATATCCGGAAGATGTCATTATTGTTATGTTTAACAATGGAAGGATCACTTTCAAATCATTTTATGGGTAGATAAAAATATATCAAATTGATTGAAACTCTAAGCTATTGATTATAAAGAGTCTGCAATTTGTTGCTATAAAACAAGGTTAAAGTTTTAATATCATCTTGGATTTTATCATTACTATGATTTGAATGCTTTTGAAAGGATATCACTTATTGACTTATCTGGATAACTCAGTTATAAATGTAAAAAAAAAAAAAAAATATTAAAAAATTGGCATATATATAGATTACATGAAATATTGGGATCAATATTATAATTTTAAAATTTCTACTAAAACACTTATTAATAAAGATGAATTTGAAATAATGTAATCAAAGTTGAAATAATTTTAATAATTTTAATAGATAAATAATTAGAAATTTTATTCGAAACTATTGAAAATGTGTCAATATTATTTTTCAAAATTCAAATTAGGTGACAAAAAATTATAAAAAGAAATCGGTTTAAAAATTAATCTGTTCAACACTGAAATTGTTAAATCTACATTAACTACAATATATAATTATAAAAATATATCAAGCAAGAAAATATATAAATTAAGAGTAAGACAAATTGCTAACAGATATTATGAATTTAAAAAAGTAACTTTGTGACTTATGCAATTGATGATTAAAAATGAATATAATGTGATATTTTATGATAATATTAATATGACATTTCATTTGAAAATTAAAATTTAAAAATGAATTTTAATTAACATAAATAAAAATCTTATTTCCAAAATTATATAACTGTTTTATAGTTGTTAACACATATGCACGCATATATATATATATAAACACACACAGAGAGAGAGAGAGAGCGAGACAGAAAAAAAAAGACAATTGCATATTAATTCGTTATTTGTCCTATTTTGTTATCTTTATTACATTTTTTTTTTTTGGGGGGGGAGGGATTTTTCAACTTTTGGCAAGGCTAGTTTTAGATCAATTCAGTTTTGAAAGATCGATATAAGCTCGTTATAAAGATGTAATGAAGAATATCAACATGCTTGAATATTTTATGTATTCTTATTATTAAAAGAAGGGGCTTTTATTTGTTGTCCTCTAATCTATACACATTATTTTAGAATCAGAATCTAAAATTCGTAGACATAAGCAAAAAACTATTTTACTTTTTTTTTTTGATATCAGCCTAATAGTTTCAGGATTATAATCTATATTCCAATGAAACTTAATAGAAAGAAAATATCAGTACTAAAATGTAGAAACCATAGTTAAAATAAAATGATATATTATTAAGAAATTAATTTGTTAAATAATTCTGACTTGGTGTTTTCTTGTTATCATAGAAGTAAACATTTTTTTTTAAAAAATAACAACGTAAGACAAGTTACTTTTTTTTTGCTAGGCATCAGAAAATCTTGCAACAAATATAAAACTAAGAAATGTATCATATATATATATATATCAATATTAACAAAATTGTTATATCAGTTGGCAGCAGATTTGAAGATAGATAATTAAATAGGTTTATCACATAGTTATATAGATAGATAGATAACTACGTGATAGATAGAAATAAAACCATAGTAATAAATATAAATTTATGTTACTTATTTTATATTTCAGTTAGGATGCCGCATTTTTCTTGTAATTTTAAATTATTGTCAAGTAACAAACTTTTTTTGGATGTTTGTTGAAGGCCTTTATTTATGTACAGTTGTATTAAATACTTTTTCTATACAAAGGTTAAAATTTTGGATATATGCTTTAATTGGATGGGGTAAGTTATTTTTTTCTTTTTAATTGATTTTATTGTTATTATAAATGATTTTAGATTTTCCCTGTCTAAATTAGTGCAGCAGTAGTGACTAACTACCAAAACTCAAATTGTCACTTTTATTGCTCCAATATAAAACGATACATTCATTTATTACTTTTTAGGAAGGTATTATATAATGCATATTGAATTTTTATTAGAATGTATACTAATTTCACTAATATTTGACAATGTTGATGATATTCTCAATATTGGACATTCTAAAATAAATAAATAAAAAAAATACTAGCATTTTAGAGGTCATACGTTTAAAAAAAATAAATAATAATAACAGTTTTTTTTTATTTAAAATTTATTAAAATATAATTTGTAATATTTAAAATATAAGTATATTTTATATAACCTGGAGTCTAGATGTAATATGGGGTATTTAAACACAGACTTTCAAGATTTCCTTCAGCAGTCCACTCTATCTCATACAACCGAAACATTTGACTACACACATGCGAAAAAGATACACGATCTCCAATATATATATATATATTTCATGTTCAACCAGCATTCATCAGTTGGTCCAGATCATCATCCCCCCTCATACACACACACACACATATATATATATATTGTACCCTCACTTCCAGGAAATATGTAATTATAATCACTTGATCTAGCTCAGATAAATAATTATATTTATCCAAAAATGTATCTAAATCAATAACTATATTCTTTAATAATATCAATTATCAAACTAGTTTAACCAATAAATAATAATTTAGTTCTGTTTTATAAAATTAAATAGATGGATATCTAATAAAATCATGAGACTATGAAGTAAGTTTACAAGTGGCAGAACGAATACATTAAGCTTACATCCCACAGGATATCACCTTAATGGCATAAGAATACTATCCCTACTCCTATTACTTAAATACTACATTTATAATACACTTACATCTTTAATCAAAATTAATTAAGTACATAACTCTTCACAAATTAATCTGAATATCTTTATTAAAATTAATTTAACTCCAATTATCTCAGGTTCTCTTAAAATAATTCTAAATTAATTATAACTTTTGTAATCAAGTATGATAAGGGATTTAATACCATTCCTAACTACAATTCAATAATACTAATAATAACAAAATAATAATACTAACCTTTAATCTATAATTTACTCTCCTATCTTTCTACTTATAATGTTATTCATGTATATCACATAATAATAATGTGATATAACCTTCTCTTATTCATATGACATCTTAAGTAAACATATATGATATGATATTATAATCTGAGAATATGTGGCAATCATTACTAAGATAATTCAATGTAAATCTTTGAATTATTATTCCATGACCATCATAATAATACAATAAATAAAACTTCTTAAATAGAACATATCAATAAAACATTATAAATTTTAAATAACAACTTTATTTATGATGTGCAAATATTGTGTCTTAATTATAATTATCTGTGATTAAGTAATTGTGATGTGAAGAAATTGAGTCAACACCAGGACTTATAAAACAAATTTAACAATTTTATTAACACACTTAATAATAAAATTATTTACATTATTTACAATCTGAAAGAATTCTATCTATTCACATTTAAATACTTTTATATACAAATTAAATGATCTAAAATATAGGATACAGAACATTTTCTTAAATGAGCTCTTATTTTCAAAATACTATTATATAATTTTTTGTTATAGTTATTAAATTTTATTAATTCAATAGGTTTTAAAAAAACATAAGATAATAATTTTACTATGAACTTATTCTTGTTATTTAGTTTAAAAAACACAATGTATTATTCTATATAGTCATTCTTCAATAAATGATTATGTGAATGACCTTAATTAATAGCATACCATCAAACTAAGCTGCTTACTAATTATTACTTTAAACTTCAAATATAATATATGTATTTCTGTATTTGTCATAAAATTATTTTTATAAAGCTTATGACTACTTACATTAATTAAGCACGATCCATTCTATTACCTTTACTTGTAAATAAAAATATGCATTCAAAGTATATCTTTTTTTAAAAAAAATTCTTAATAATTAAGTAATATCTTTATAAATCCCTTTTAATTATCAACTATTTATTTTATAAAAATAAATAAGTATCACTTTTAAAATATAAGAAGTTTTATGATTCTTTCATTGATGAAATTATGTTCTTATAATTTTTTTTACACTTATTTTTACTCTAAGCAACATAACTTATATTATCCACTTTAAGAACAATTCTGTATTTCCAAACTTATATATTATTTCCAATTTTAAACTACTATCTTTCACAATGTAATCCAAGACAATTTTAATAATAAATAAACCAGTAGGTATATGGTATAAACTATAACTTCTACTTAATAACTTCTTTATTAACTAATCATCATGGTCACAGTGTACAAGAAATGAGGTATGACTTATTTGTCTAATAACCTCTACTACCAAATATAATGTCTAGGCAATTTATTCAGCACTATGGCACATTCAACTTTAACACCTAGAAAATAAACACTGCCATGAATATACACAAGCTTTAGGGCTATGTTATCTATACTTGCATAATCATCATTATAGTATACTCTTATTCCCATATAAATAAACCCTACATACAATATTATCTTGATCTTATGTAACCTAATACTAAGATATTATCATTAAATATCTATCACCTTACATTGCTAAATTCATTCCCAAATTTCTATAATAACAAATAAATTCATTTTTAAAATAACAGTCTAACTAACTAATAAGACAAGATTATTTCATTCTTTGATAGTTCTCAAACTTAAGTATAAACAATCAGCATCAATGTTATATTTTTAATACTTTAAACCAGTGGTCTTCAACCTTTTCACACCTGCAGACCAGTAAAAATAAGGATAAGGTTTCGCGGACCTGCACAAGTCTATAGATAAATTTTCTTAAAGATGAGCATAATTGTTATAACTGATCAAAACAACAATGTTAAATATATAAGATAAAGTTTTATATATATGAAGTTTGTACAATAAAAAAACTTTTTTTTTTAATTTTGAATTTTTTTAGAAAAGTAATAAAAAATGTAATTCTACCCCCTCCCCCCCAAACATCTGTGATAACTAGAAAAACAAATTAATTTATATTAATTAAAAATGTAAACTTTTATTATTTTGTTATTATAAACTTTCTCTAGCTGGTGGATCAGAAAAGTTCCATGGCCTGGCACTGGGCCGTGGACCAAGGGTTGAAGACCACGGCTTTAAACTACTCAAATAAAAGATCAAGTTCACTTATAATAGAAATACTTATATTTTCCTTATTTTTAAATATCTTTAAGATATGAATAAAATTATGCATATTCCTAAATAATTAAACAAATAATAAATTATGTGTAGGTATCATATTTTATATACACACCATACATCCACACAAAATAATAAAATACATTATAAAACTATTAATAATTTACATTATTACCACAAGTAATTTCTGTTGACAATTACTTATTCGATTTATTTTGGATCACGATCTAAATAACACATTTTATTATTGTTTATTCCATATTATCACACTTTAAAATATATTAAGTTGTTGTTTTTTTTTTTAAAAAAAAAATTCTTTACAATAAAAATTTAATTACTAGATTAGTAAATAATTTAATGTTTTATGTTCCTATTCTATCCCTATACTGTGAATAAACATTACTATAAAATTTTTAGTAAAAAAAAATAATTTAAAATATATTTATAACAGCTCCATTAAAATTTCTTGTGATAAACTGTTCTTTTCTCAATAATAAGTTCATTACAGGAAGTGTTTTTTTCTCCTGGTAAAATGTTAGTAACCACACTTTTGATGCCAATAATTATGCATGCTCTGTTCTCCTCATTGCAACATAAAAATCCAAAATGACTGTTCAAGTTAAATATGGTTTTACTTGTATTCCTTCATATCCAAATGGATATAATTAATATTTTTTATCTCCAAAAAACTTTAAGATACTCAGGCATTCATTGCTAGGTAAATATCTAATTTAAATACTTTTAATATTCTTTGTCAAGACAATTTTTCAAATTCTTGTAACTTTTCCATCTTTACTGAGGTTCAATGTCTTCTGATAAACACAATAAATTTTCCCATCATTCACCGATAATTTAAATTATTTTCCCAAATAAATTTCATAAACTTTTGTATGTCCAGCATATGCTAATTATTAATTTTAAATATTTTTAAATATGATATGTCATATTTGCAAATGATCTTAATTTTTATATTTTCTAGAAAAAAAATTCCAATTTTAAATTATTTTCAATATTTCTTCAGAAAGAAATATATTAGCATTCCAAAATAATTGTTTGGTCAAATTTAAAGGTTTTTTTTCTTTTTAAAAGCATTTTTTTCATCGTATTTTAAATAAGTTTTCTTAATAAAATATATTATATCATTTTACTTTATATTTTTGATGAAATTCTTTATATTTTTCCCGTGAAGTTTTTTCTATAAAATTCAGTCATAAATTAATATGACTTATTAACACAGGCAAAATTATATAATTTATATGACAATAACACTTAAAAATTTTCTCAATCTTTTTATATTTAGTGATGACTTCTCCATGTTTAAAGTTAATGATAAATCGAATAAAGTAGATTGGCAAGTAAGGAACTACTTATTTTCTAGCCTCGCATTTCTATAATATGACCTTATAATAATAATAGATTACTGTACTTTTATAAAATTGAAGTTAAATAAAATTGTCTATTATTCTATTAATTACTTTACTGAAGTTGTAGAAATAGTAACAATGATATAACAGTATATTGGTATAATGAGATAACAGTATAACAGCAACCTGGAAATTTTCTGCACAGCTGTTTTATACCTCCCAAATTACATGTTTTCATTGGTCAATTTCAACAATGCTTACTTCAACAGCCTGGGTAATGAATGCCAGATTAAAGTTAAAACTAATAATAATTTATTAAATATTTATTTTTATTATATTATTTAATTCTTAATTAATTTTCATATTTTATTTACACTTAATAAATACTTTAAAATAACTTTTAAAAATCACAATTCAATATTTATTATTATTTCTACCCTTATTTTAAACAAAACGTATTTATTTTCAACAAAAAACATAAATCTAATTTCATCTATTATATCTATTTTTAAAACCTAATCTAATATTTATAACAGATAACATTATTTTATTTTCAAGAACAAGTGTGAATATTACATGTCACGTGATTTAAAAAACTAAATGAGATGCTAATAATTTAAAAGAAACCAAAATAAATAATTTAATTTATAAAATATTACATAAATCAATATTATGTAGCACAATTTTAAAATAATTATTTTAATATTATAAAATTGAATATGCACTTTTCTTTCTACATTATTACTTTTAATTAAATGATTTAAAATATAATACTAAATACAATTATATTATTGAATACTCTATTTGTTTAACTTTAAAGCATTACTTAACTATTTATTTATAAAACTTATTAAATCAGTATTTTCTATGGCCAGTTCTCCCAACCATACTATCTTATAATAATTTTTAGTTAACTGTTTTCTTACAAATACCAACATAATATTATATATCAATTATTTTACTTGCCTTAACTGAATTTTTCAAAGATCATCAACACATAACATACATCATTCCTTGCTTAACTTTAAAATTTAAAATTTTCCAGTAAATTGATAGAAACAATCTATTCTAACCTAAACAAAATGGCACAATTATATATATATGAAAAACAAAAAACACAAGTTAAAAACTTGCATACGCTTGTATTTATGACTATAGATGGTGTTATACCAAAAACACCTTCAAGCATTTGTTTTCTTAATCCTGTCCTTCACTGACGATAGCAAATAGCTTGAAATCATGATATGAAGGTGGAAATTAAGTTAGAGATAGTGAAATACTCGCTCTGACATTTATGTAAACAAACGCTTGAAGGTGTTTTTGGTATAATGCCATCTATAGTCATATATATATAGTTAGTGCTTGGTTTATTAAGATAGCAAATCATATTTAAATGGACATGCTACTAAAATCTATACCCTCTAACTCTTTAGCCATTCATATCATTGAAAATCTGATAATGGAAGAACCTAATTCCTTGTTAATACCAATATTATTGCCATGTCCATGTTGACTTTAAGTCACTCTGATTCCTCATGCATAGAATCTTGTCCATTTAAATTCACAGAGGAAAGATGGGCATAAAACCGGCTGCATTTGTAATATTTTAAATATCTGGAATTTAGAGTAATATAGGGTATTTGAACACAGTCTTTCAAGTTTCCTTCAGCTATTCACTCAAAATATAAACCGAGCACTGATTATATATATATGGGAGGTGATGATCTGAACCAACTGATGAGAGCTAGTTTAGCATGAAATACATATATGGAGATTATTTATCTTTTTTCACACATGTGTAGCCACATGTATCAGTTGTATCACTAGAATGGATGTCTGAAGAAGCTTGAAAGTCTGGGTTCAAATCTATATTATATATAAAATATAATTTATAATTCTATCTTTAAAATAATTTAAAGTTAGTTACCTCCAGTATTACTTTTTTAAATATCAATTAATATAAATTGGGACGTTTTCATTACACTGGGCAAGCTGCTTGATGGTGCTGTTTCTACATAAACAAACACAAATGTAACATTCCGGGCTAGCATAGTATTTTTGTTTGGCATATTTTATTGATATAATTATTTCAAAACCTCATTTGATTTACTTTTTTATTTTCTTTTTATGTGTTGTTTTTGTTTCTTTAAAAACCTATGTTTCTTTATCCCCCCATTTTTGAATTCTGTGCATTTGTTGTTTTTTTATAAAAAAATATAACATTTAATACAATTAAAAACATTAATGGAAAAGAGAAAAAAAATTAAACCATAAACAAAGCAAAGCAAAACTCCATATAGTAGTGCCACCTGTGCTAAACAGAATAATCAATGGATGCCAGAAGGCTTGTGCATAAAATCCCTATCCAATGTCTACTCATCCAATATCCCCAGACTAGTTCCTGGCTTGTGGCCTTTGTCAGTGAGGAGCTTTGGATCTGAGAGCACTGCATCTAGATCTTAGGATCTAATGCAACCCTCTAGCAACCACCTTTTACCTCTACTTAACTACAAAACTATGAGCATGAAATTGAAAACACACAAAATATTTTCAATCTAAGCTCAACAGCTTATATAGTCATATGGGTCTGAACTCAGTTCAGCACCCATACATTTTGGTGTCTTTGGCTCTTCAACAACCATAGCCACCACTACCCTATTAGGCAGGATTGGTGTTAAACCAGCAAGCATCACATGATTACATCTCCAATACTAGCACATTATTGTTTATAAATGAAGCAAAGCAAAACTCCATATAGTAGTGCCACCTGTGCTAAACAGAGTAATCAATGGATGCCAGAAGGCTTGTGCATAAAATCCCTATCCAATGCCTACTCATCCAATATTTCCAGACTAGTTTCTGGCTTGTGGCCTTCGTCAGTGAGGAGCTTTGGATCTGAGAGCACTGCATCTAGATCTTAGGATCTAATGCAACCCTCTAGAACTACTATATGGAGTTTTGCTTTGCTTTGTTTATAAACAATTATGTGCTAGTATTGGAGATGTGATCATATGATGCTTACTGGTTTAACACCAATCCTGCCTAATAGGGTAGTGGTGGCTATGGTTGTTGAAAAGCCAAAGACACCAAAATGTATGGGTGCTGAACTGAGTTCAGCCCATATGACTATATAAGCTGTTGAGCTTAGATTGAAAATATCTTGTGTGTTTTCAATTTCATGCTCATTGTTTTGTAGCTATGTAGAGATAAAAGATGGTTGCTAGAGGGTTGCTCTCAGATCCAAAGCTCCTCACTGACAAAGGCCACAAGCCAGAAATTAGTCTGGGGATATTGGATGAGTAGGCCTTGGATAGGGATTTTATGCACAAGCCTTCTGGCATCCATTGATTACTCTGTTTAACACAGGTGGCACTACTATAGGGAGTTTTGCTTTGCTTTGTTTATAAACAATTATGTGCTAGTATTGGAGATGTGATCATTTAAAAATTAAACCATTATACTTTCCAGTTTCTTTTTGAAGGTTGGGGGGCATTGCTTTCTATGTTCTTCTTTTTTGTTTTTTGCACTGGGATTAAAGAAAGTAAAATGAAAACAGTATTGCTATCATGTGTTATGATGGCTTCTGGTCTTAAAATGTCCAGAACTGTGTTATTGTGCAGTTTTTATGTTTTTAACACCCTAATTTGTGTACTGATACGTACTAAGAATTATCATGATGTTAGAGATTGTACTTTTTTTAAAAAAAACATAACATTTAATACAATTAAAAACATTAATGAAAAAGTGAAAGAAAATTAAACCATTACATTTTTTAGGTTTTTTTGGGGAGGGGGGATTTCCTTTCTGCATTCTTCCTTTTTTGTTTTTTGCTGTGGAATTTAAGAAAGTAAAACAAAAACATTACTGTTACTTTTAGTTTGTGATTTAATGAAGTGAAAACATAAGCCTAACATGTACTATTTTTTATTTATTGTTTAAAATATGGCATTTCACAAATTGATTGGAAACTGTACACATTCCATTCCATAGGTTTTACAGTTAATCCAGTTTTTTATAAACAGTAGACAGGCAGGGGAAGCCAGACAATTGATCAAATATCATCTCTTTGTTACAAAAACATTGCATTGTGGTAGGCAGTATGTTGTTGGCCTGCAGAAATGACACAGTGTCAGACTCAGTGACAGAAACTGCCAGAATTTAACACTTTGCATATCAGATATTTTGTTTCCTTGCTCTCACAATGACCACAATGTTGTGATGATCTCTTGCACAGCATCATCATGAGTACACTTATTGGGCTGGTGTTTTGAGCTTTGTAGGATAACCTCAAACATCATAATAATTCTCAGTAGGTATCAGTACACAAATTAGGATGTTTACAACATATAAAAATGCACAATAACACAGTTCTGGACATTTTAAGTCCAACAGCCATCTTATTGCAGAATAGCGATATATAAACTCTCACAATTTCAAAAAAAGCATTGCAAAACAAAGCAGGCAGAAATTTCTGTGCATTCTCATAGAAACCATGCCATTTATGTGGGAAAAAACTGGAAATCTTCAGTTTGATGCTGCCAAAATCACCATCAAGCGGCCTTAACTGGCAACTTCAGTTTTAGACCATGTAAATGGAGTAATTCTGCAAGTTTGCAGACACACAGTGCCTTCAAGTGGCTTGTCCAGAATAATAAAAAATACCTATAAATCTTATACTATTTTCTTTTATTTTGAGATATTTTTTATTAAAACAAATATTTACCTAATTTAACATTCCTTTTTCCTTTTCATTTGTATTTGCAAAAAAAAAACAGCAAAACATTTTCAACATCTGCAACTGAAAAGGATTTGGTATTTACTTTTAAGTACATTTAAGTGTACTTTCAATGTTTTTACAGTTTAAATTATTTGCTTGTCAACACCAAACTTGAGGCAATTTTTTATTTAGCATTTAAAAATTAATATAATATACCCATATTAAAATTGATTACAAATTTTGAAAGGAATAAAGATGTAGTTTATAAATATTTTATAATAGAGTTATATTTTGTTACAAAATGATCTTATAGCTATTATTTTTATTTGTAATATCAAAATTATGAAAAGTATATTTTGTATGTTCTTCAGATTATTTGATGTATTAAAACTAAACACCACTAAATCAAAATAAATATATATATATTTTTTTTCTATAAATCTTTTTTTATTTTTAATACTAGCTGTCGGATATAAATTCTGATCCTAATTTGCTTATGGCTAATTTAAAGTCGAATTTTAAAAAGATGAAAAGAGAAAAATATATTTAACATGAGACATGGATAAATAAAGATAAATGGAGAAAAGAAGGTTTGGATTCATATGTCAAAAATAATAAAGAGGATTGATAAAGATTAGTAATATATGAATGATTGTAATAAATGGTGGTGTAGGATTAAAGAAAAATATAAAAACAGCAAAAATAAAGGAATTAGAACTATTTAAAAGGAAAGGCTAAATTATTTGGATAAAGAAAGGTAGATCAAAAAAGATTAAAAAAATATTAATTGGAAGAGCAAAAGGCATATAAAAATAATAGTAAACTAAGGCAAGAAATAGATTTAGCAAAAGAAAAATTATTGGAATAAAAATGTATAGAGGTAAATGTGCTTCACCAAATGAAAAGTGATTTGATACTTGTTTAGAATGAGGAATGTCATTTGAAAAAAGAAAGAAATGGTTAATGACAAATATCCGATAAAAATAAAAAGAGATTAAATGATAAGGATATATTGAAGAGATGAAAAGGATATCTTCAATATCTATTTAGAACAAAAACATGCAATTAATTATGAATTTAGAAATTAAAATGTTGGAGTAGATGAGCAAAGCATGAATAAATTAACAAAAACATAATTAAATTGATTAAGAATATAAAAATGGTAAATCTATCTAATTTGATGCAAGACCTGTAGCATTTTTAAAAGAGATACAAAAGACTACTATAAATAAAATTATTGGATTGTGTATTTGCCTGAAGGTTTGTGATGATTAGATGTGATATGTTGGACTATTTCTATTATCTATGAGTGAATGTTTATTGTATAAAACATTTTAAACTTTATTTAAACTAAGATTTTCTATACATTCAACATTCATTCATAGATAATGGAAATAGTCCAATATATCACATCTATTGGATTGTGTAATTTTATATACAATAGAGAAATTTGGCCCAAACATTTCTTGAAAAGTATAATGATATACTAATAAAAGAATGATGTTAAGTATGAAGAGTACAGAACAATAAGTTTGTTATCACATGTTTCAAAATTATTATTGAGAAATTTAAATCAAAGAAGATATGGGGTGAACCATAGTTTAGTTTTCAAAGAGGAAAAAAACTACAAAATATGATATTGTTAGGATAATTGCAAAGAGATATATTTAAAAGAGATAAGAAATTGGCATATGTTGTGTATATTTGGAAAAAGCATTTGATAGAAAAATCTAAAAAAAGTTATGATTATCTTGAAAAATAAAGGAGTATTTTGGAAAAAGAGATTTACTTGAAACATATATACTGGGCAAAGAATAAGTATCAGATTAAAGAATAAGTCTGAAAAAGTGAATATAGAAAAAAGAATTTGTAAAAGATGCTACATTCCACCGATGCTTTTTAATGATTGGAGGTAGAATAATAAATTATATAAAATTTCCATATGAATAAGTCTTGCATTAATTAGTTATATAACAAATTTCAAGCAATTCTATGGACTTTAAATCTATAAAACCTCAATTTTAAAATTTCATTCAACATCAATTCTGCCTGTCAAATTTTTGAATAGAGACTAGCGAGTATTATGTTAAACATGATTCCATGTTTAAATTGTTTTGGCAAGTAAATTGTTTATATATGTATATTATATAAGTAATTTCTATTTTATAACATATATATTTAAGCTTTTTAATTATTGAAATTTAAAAAAATTATATTTTAAAATTATAAAAATAAATATCTAAACGAGTTTTTTTTTTTTGATAATAAAAAAGCATGTGTAATTGGATGCATATTATCTATTGAAAAAGAACAAGGACATATTAGATATTTTAATTTTATATTATTAAAAATCATATTTAAGATTAGATTTCATCAAAAAAAGGAAAAAAGTCTAAAAGTTAATATATTATTTATTGTTCTTAAATTTTAAAGAATATTTTACTTACTATTCTCACAAAAGTAATTTTATTTTACCCAATGAAAGCTGCTTTTAGTCATCATAATGTTTGCAGTATTAAACTTTCTAGATGTGTCTTTTTCAAAATAAAATATTTTCTAAAACAATCTGTTGTGAGTAATGTAGTTTTGTGTTTAAAAATAAATATTTTACAAAAAGATGACATCATAATCATTGATAATTACATTTTAGCTTTACAAATTGATTGTTCCCCTCAGAGTAAACAGTTTAATATACTCAGACAATCAGACATTAGCTACATCTTTCATAGCTTATTATAAGAATAGAGACTACTGTCAATCAAAAAGATCCTTTTAATGCTGACATCTTCTGGATTTTTTTAAAAATTTAACATAAAATTGCAGCTTTAAATAAAAGTGAATTATATTCTATAGCTCACCATAATATAAGGTTGTATATATGCTTAAAACACCATAGAAAATATAGTAATCACAACACCAGCATACTGCCTAAAATGTCAAAAATTGGAAAATTATTGAAGCTTTAAACTATGATATAGTTTTAAAAAGATCAAAAGTTTACAAACACACTAACAAATGAATTGAAGTTTCAACTGTAAAAAAAAGTATTTAAAAAAACATATAGGGAAAAAAACACAACTTTAATTAAATTTTCAGGTCAGTATAGTCATTACTTTTTATAAAGTATAAATTTTTGCTACAACTTTTAAATAAGTTTATATAATTAATAAATACATTTTACAGTTTTTCAGAATTTTTATTAAACCTATAGCCAAAACATATTTTATTATTATATTCATATTTTTGTATTGTCTTTATGCACACATTTATTCATCTATTCCATTTGAACCAATATAAAGCATTATTTTAATGCTAATTTCATTACTTCTATTTCAATACTTAAACTTGTTTGCTTATAATTTAAACAACTTAATATTATTTATCACTTAGTTTCACACATTTTACTTTTTTTAAATTGTGATAATTTTTATTTTATTTTTTTAAATTATGTACTATAATTACTCCGCCACTAATTGAGACTATTAAGTGACCATATCAATATGTAAAACAAATTAGTTAAAATTATAAAATTTATTATACCATTATATAAATATTTATAATTATAAACTTCTGCATATATTCTCAACTTCACAGGCAATGTATGCTGTAGCATAACATTTATTTTTATATTTAATATTGATACATTAAATTTAATACCAGTTTCATTCTATATTATAATTTCATGTTTTCAATATTATAATTTCATGCATAATTCCTTTCTATTAAACTTAAATAGCAAGTATGTAGCCATTCTATCTAACTATTCAATATTATTAGTTAACATATGAATATTTAATTATTTTAATTAAAAGTTAACTTCTACAGAAAATCAGTCAATACCTCTAAAAATTGATAAGCATAGTAAATAAAACATTTTATTTAAATGTTTCTCTATTATTCCCTCTATGAGGAGCTGTTGAATAAACAATTAGCTTACAATATTAAATTATATCTTTCAATTGTTTAACCTATTTAGAAACATTTGATTTCTTCATGATATGTTATTGTCAAAGAACTAGACATTGAAATGAATATCCATGAATAAATCATTTGATTATTTTAAAGTAACAAAGATATAACAAAGTGCTATTTTTGAAAATGTTGGAGAGTAATATAATTTTTAACTTTTTAAGATAGAATGTAACTAAGCAAACTTTATAAAAATTAAGTATATTAGATTAAGAAAAATAATTTTTATTAATAATAATAATAAATTTTATTCTTTTATTAAGATTTTGAAAACAGCATCTTCATTTGGTGCTTAAATATTATATATTATTTTTTATAAGTTTTTTACTTATATGCAAAAATATATTGTGATGACTAGTATAAAAAACTATGCACAAAAACACAATAGTAATAGTAATAATAATAATAATATTTATAGAATGCTTATAAAGTAGTAGTAACAGTAAAAATAGGATCCACAATTTAATCAAAATCTTATGTAATAACCAATGTATAAACTTATTAACTAAGAAAACATTCACTGTTTGTTTTCAAATAATAACCTTTATCTCCAGGTAAAATTGACTGAAGATATATTAAATTTTCAAAGTGCTCCTAAGCAGTATTTTCTATTTGATTCTGATAGTTACTATGTAATAAAAGGATGAATCAATCCCAGACTTTTTTGATCTTTCTTTCAAGTTAATTCACCTTAACGTCAAATCTAGAATACACTTTTTTGATGTTAAAGTCTGAATACATAAATTAAAAGTATTATTCAATAAATCATATTTATAATGTCTCATTAATGTACAAGGCAGAATTACATATACTCATTTTTTCACAAGTAATTTAAAAAAAAAGTATATAACAAATAATTTAATATGCACTTTAAATATAAAATTAACTGAAATAAAAATAAATCTTTACAACCAACCATCATATTTTCTATAAGGAAAAAAAAGAAAAAAACAATCTCTGCAGGACACCTGCTATGTAGGCAATCACTAATTTATATTGCCTTTGATGCCAACAGATTCTCCCTTTTAATATAATAGCTACATTCTTATTTAAATACCTGTAATACATTTTAATTTCTATTAAAACACAATGAATAAGCATATATACCAACAATTTTATAATTTTTACAAATTTCGAAGATAATTTCAAGTTATTTAGAATCAAAATTTATGTTTCATTTTTATCCTAGTGTAATTAAACAATTTTTTTACTCATAAAAAAATTATCAAGTAGTTATAAATGCTGCCTAATTAGGATAAGCTTATTAGTCACACATTAGGCAATGATTAAAAAAAAATGTTTTTTTGTTTTTTTTTGAATTTAAGTAGTCAAAACTTATTTTGTAAATAAATCAATTATTTTATATACTTATTTTATGTATATAGTAATTACTTTATTTATATTTGCAAATGTTAGTATTTATTCTGGTAGCTCCATACATATCATTTAAGATATCAGTTATACCATTGAAGATATTAATTATGGTTTGTTAGAACAAAATTGCAAATATAGGTTACGTCACTTTAATTTAAAAAACAAATGTTTTTTATATATATATATATTTGCATACTTTTCTATATATAAAGTTCACTTGATAGTTATTCTTTTTTAAACCATTATGTTGTATTTCTTATATACTTTCTCACTGAATTGTATATATAAACATAATCAATTTAATAGACAACTATATATTTTAATCATATATTTATTTTCATCTAATCGACTTGCGTTCGAAAAGTAACATACTGAATTAAGGTACAATCTTGACAAGGTTCAATTTGAACGAAAGTCAATTAGATAAAAATAAATATATGATTAAAATACATAGTTGTTTATGAATACATATTCAATTCAGTGATATATATATAATGTTTATAAATTATTTCAAAATGTATTATTATAAAATACATACAAAGCGATTTAATTTCTACATTGGTAAAATAATCTCATTATTTTAGGAGTACCCATTATTATAATAAGTGCCTGGTTGATTGTAAAGTCTTGGTATGATCAAGATGAGTAAGTAGCCATTATTTATTTTAAAACATGTATTTTTGTATATTTATTGTTGTTACTATCTTACTATAATTCATAAAAGTGAAATGATAATAAGAAATAAAAAGATCAAAATTTTTTCAAGGAAATCATATTTATTCTAATTGCTATTATATATATATATATAAATTAAGTTTGATATCTGTATTCGTTCTACAATATATGTAATTTACAAATCAATATATATATATATATCAAAATACAGTAAAATTTACATAAATTATATTATTTTTAAAAGTACTTCATCATCTGTTATATTTGATCATAATAAATCTTGTCAATATGGATTTAAATTTGATTATAAAAATATGAAAATTATTCAAATTGAACGTTGTCATAATAAACATAAAATAAAAGAGACTATGTTGATTTCGAAAAATAGTCAAATGTTAATGAATTGCCAGTCATCAAATGTTAAGATAATATAATTGTGGGAAATGTGAATTGAACTATGGGTATTGTTAAAAGTTGTCTCATTTAGATTATTCAATGTTAAATAATTGATAAAGACTACAAAATGTATAGTCAAAAGTACTTCTAAAATTAATATAATTTATGTAAAGTTTACTGTATTTTGATATATATATATATATATATATATATATATATATATATATATATATTAGAAATATTCAACCTATTAGAGACTGTGGGTCAATTGGGAAGGAGAAGGTTTGTCTTGAGCAAGATATGAAATTGACAAGTACACCTGGGTCTCTTTTTACACGGACTTATTTAACATGATTTTGAAGTTACGCGATTTATGCTTCACCAGAAGTCGAACTCCGATAATGCACTATTACTTTAAATAATAAATTTCACGCACTTATGTTATATTGAAAGTAATAGCACATTATTGGAATTCGACTTTCATCTTAGTAATTTCAATATTTTCAGTGCTTTATAATAGTAAGATTTTATGCAATAATGAAATTAAAATCATGATAACCAAATTTTATGTATGCACACATTAAATTTTACAAGATTATAATGTAAATTTGTTCAAACATTGTGCATGTTAATTTTGCATTTTAAATAAGATTCTGTTTTTGCTTTTTAAAAAAGAATGTAATCAATTATTAATCATTTAGTGTCCATACGTTTATTTTTAAAAGGTGAGTAATAGCAGTGGGCACAATTAAATTTGACAATTAAAAGTTAAAATCTGATTTTTAATTGTAATTAACAATTTAAAAATTACTTACGACGACTTGAAATTGTGATGTGAAACTTGATTTTTAAACGGAATTGAAAATTAAAAAATTAAAGACAAAAATAAGAATTTAATTTTTAGTTGTTAGTTTCATAAACAATTAATAAAATCATTGTCTCAAAGATTAATTACTACTTATGTTGTCACCAGAAAACTATTGACACAATATGAGTGTGAAGTTGGTGCTAGTTGTATTTCCTCTTGTGAAAAATCTGATTTTGTTACCAGTTTGCAAACGAACATGTTTTTCGGCAAATAGCAATAATAATTAAAACGTGTATTAAAAAATGTAAATTACTGTACTGTAAATTATGCATAAAAATATATTATTTTGAATAAAATTAAATATTATAGTTAAAAAAAAGTTTGTCTTGTATCAATTTTTTTCAAATTTGAAAATTTTTATTAGTCATATTTTATTTCCTTATTTTTTTTTGTGCAAATTTTAAAGTAATTTTACATTGGTGCTTTGCTTTTACGTGAATTTTGAAAAATCACAGACCACATCCCCCCCTTTTTCAATGTAAGTTACATCTATTTTTGCATGATTTTGTTTGTGTATATTTTCTGAGGAACCTATCTATTGCGTAAAATGAGACCCAGGTGTACTGATGGAAAACTGATAAGCAATAAAAATATTTGTGCATAATTTCTATAATATGTCATAAGCAAAAAGTCTGCACATAATAATCCTAATATGTAGTAGGCTATTCATAGAGTCTTTTAAAATCGTCCAGAAAATGCACATATCTAAATAATAAAACACCATTGATATTTTTTATATATATATTATTATAAAAGTAAAAGCAAAAAGGTCAACAAAAAGTAGTAAAATATTTTTCTTTGTATTTGGGAAAGAAATGCATTAATATTTGGTTGGATAAAAGTAGTTACAAATGACAATGAGTTTTCAGGTTATGATTGGGTATCTTGGTTTTAATTTTAACCTTAATGTGTTTCATTCTTGAAAATAGTTACTCGCAAATGTAGGTGCTGTAAAAAATAAAAGGACAATCTTTTTTTTTTTAAAAAAAAAATGAAATGTCAAATTACAGCTCTATGCATTCCATTTGAAAAGTAGCAGGTAACTTATTAACAAACTATTTAATACTTCCTGAAAAGTTAAAAAATCTGTTTTCAAATTCTTGCATTAAATAAAAAATAAGGCCGCATATTTTCTGCTGTTGCTGAACCCTGTTTAGCCAAAGTATCAAAATGCATAAAATTGTTTGGACTTAATTTGAACTTGCTATAATTTCATTTAGAATACATTATAGTTTGAAACATTGTATTGGTAAGTTGATTTTCACTTTGAAGACTCACTGTTAAACACATTTCAATAATCAGTTAAATTCACTAAAAGTGCTAAATCTACTCATTATTAAGTTTCAACACAAATTTGTGTGATACCATAAACAGCATGATAACATGTCACAAATCATAAAATGTTTTCAACATTTGACTTTATCTTAGCCATTTTAATTCTAAAAAGTAAATACTATAGCTATAATCATCATCAATATTTATCTGGAATTTTTGGAATGGGTGATGATTCAATTCCTTGGCCTTTAAAAAATTCACAGTCTTGATGATGATTTACATACCATTATCCATATTTAAAGCTTTTTCACAAAACTGTTTTTGATTTATTATACAATTATACTTCATTAATGTAAGGTTTGGACAAAAATTGAATAGACTTTTATTGATTTTACATTTCCTTCTCTTTTACCTATCATTTCAGGATCACTTTCAGTAAATATATCAGATATGTTGACAGCAGAGAAAAAAAAATGCTTTACTTTTTATAAATCTGTTGATTTAGTTGTGTTTTTTAATGACACTAAAAACTTTCATTACTTAATGACAAATTAATCATCACTATCTCTAACCAAAATGGAAATTTGAGCTGCATCTATAGCATGATCACCAAAGCATAAAACAAGATTACCAGATTTTTCAAAATTCTTTTTTTTTAATTTATTCAATTTGTGTGGCTATAATTTTTTGAGACAAACTCACTTTAGACATATCCCTCTCTTTTGTCAGAGCAAATTATATTTGCTATGCACTTCATATATTGCTTAATAAACTCACCTTCATTAAATGTTTTTATTATCTAATATGCTACCACTTAATTAGTTTTTATAATGGAATTGACATTATAACTTTTAATTTTATTTTTATTGAAAAGGGAATCTTTTTTCAGTTTTTGTATTTGGTACTTGAAACATACACCTTAAAATTTGCATAATTTTATTTGCATATAGTGCCTTTTGAAATTTTAATCATAGAAAAAATGCACAAATTCCTACAAATTAAGCAGAGTTCCTTACAATTTGCCTCAATAAAAATAATCATCTATCCACTTTTTACAATCTTCCATTCATTTTTCTTTTGAATTGTACTAGAAGTTATGCTAGGATTTAAGAAAAATAATAATAGATAAGAGACTTTTGTTTCCTTTTTTAATGAAAGTTAACTGATAGAAAAATAAAAAGCAAAATTTGCAATCATTTCATATCTTTTGCAGGACAAACAAGAGGGCTAGTTATAAAGAGACTAGTCTTAAGGTGGTTCTGTTTTGAACAGTGACAATATTAGTATAGCAACCAAATCAGGAACTTTAGGTTAATGAATATTGAATTTAAAGGGACACTTTAATCAACTAATATTTAGGTTATTCTTCCAATGGCAACAATCGGTAGAAATTTTAAATACTTATCTATGAGAGTCCTTTTGAGTTATCCTCTTTTTTTCTAAGAATAAAGTTCAATAGTGATTTCCAGAGTTTTATAAACTATCACACTGAGTTGACTTATGGGATTATTTGTATTGTTAAGTGAATAGCTTCTTCACATTTTATTTTTATGTGATTTTTCTTCTCTGACCAATATTTTTATCCTTTCCCCAATGAAACATATGTTCATTGGTTCATACATAGTTTGCTACTTTAGCTATATTTATTTATTTCTTTTAAACACCAGTTCTTGTTATTTTAATCACTTCTCAAGCTAGTACTTTGACTGGTCAAATTAGAAACTCTTGAAGAGAAAATAATATCATACAAAACATGTTATATACTAATCTGGGTACTATGACTAAAAGTAGAATGTATTGGAAAAGTTTAAATGAAGCTTGAATTTTTTTAAAAACATTTAGCATTTAATATTAGAGGAGTAAAATTGTCTAGCATGCAATTACTATTAAAATGTCATTGTTGCAAATCTTCAGGCACACATTAAGAGCCCTATTAGATGGTCTAATTCCATCAGTAAATGAGTGCTAATCTACGAGGTGATCTAATGATCATACTTTTACATTGCTTGTTACATGGTAGGTTGAAATATTATTGAATATTGCTACCTTGGTTAGTCAACATAATTTTTGATGATGTCAGTTCTAATTTACACTTAGAAGATACCATATTGGAAGATGCACACTGCTGTAAAACTGAAAGCAAGCATACTGCAAATAGTGAATGTTTGTATGTTTATTTTAGTCACATTGTAACACATACAAATAAATATTATAATGTTTTAAGTAAGTTTATGAATTTGTGTTGGACACATTTATAGCTATGCTGACTGCATGTATCTCACCAGCCATGAGATTGAAGTTCCTGCTAGGCAAAGTATTTTTTCAAAAAAATATCAGAATTTTTTAGGAATATATGGACTAACAAAGTTGTGCTATCATTTTAAGCATGTTTTTATTATTGCAATTTTTAAAAACAAAAAAAGTATTCAAGATTGCAATAATCATCATGGAATGTTATTATTATTCAGTATAATAAAGTTACTTTTTTAGGATTTTGTTGAATAAGTTTCTCCCAGTTAAAGAGGAATGGTTATCAGAGTATCAGTGTGATTTTAGTGAATTAAGAAACACTATAGACAAGGTTTTTGCTACCAATCAAATGCAAAAAAAAAGTGTTGGAAGCAAAGAAGTGATTTATATATTTTATTTATTTTGTCAAGACATTATTTGCATCAGCCAATAAAACACATCTTTGGTCTTGTTTGAAATTAGTTGAATGTTCACAAAAGTATATTCATATTATACATATTTTATTTAGTGAAATGAGAGGAAATGTTATTACTACAAGATAATTTTTCTGAGACATTTGAAATGAAAATTGGTATTAAGCTATTTTATGTACTTGCCCCAATATTCTACTAATCTTTATGAGAATAGCCTTTGAATTGCTAGTAGGCAACTTAATTAAACAGGGATCAATATAAAATACAGGTTTGATGGTGAAAATTTGAATTTGAATTTATTAAAAGTAAAAACACAACTTCATCTTTTTGGATTCTGGATATATAATATTGTGATGATTGTGCAATTTTTAGTCAGTTCAAAAGAAGATTTACAGAATGTACTTTATGTTTGAATGCAACATATAAAGACTGTGGTTTATTAATTAATATTAAAAAAACTCAACACTTTTTTTGTTTGGAAAGTTATCAACATATGAATATAAACTAGTTTAAATACATTAATGGATTTATATGTAGAAATGTCACCTTTCTGAGGTATATCACAGACTCTAATGTGCTGTTAATTCTTTCAATAAGTTAAAAGTGAATGTTTGTCACAGAGAAATAACTATTGCAACTAAGTTAATGACATTCAGTGCTGTGATTTTAGCTAATATATTGCATGGAAGTGAGACTTGAACATCCTATTGGCACAATATACAGGCATTAAAGAAGTTTCATTTAAGGATGCTTTAACATTTTTTTATAAATATAATGACAAATTCCTAAAACTAATTCATACATTTTTTAGATTGCTGGATGTGATATCAAAGAATCAACTATTGTAAAATTACATCTTCTTTGGAATGGTCATTTCAAAGTATTGAACAACCCAAGGATTTTTGAAAGAGTGTTTTATGATAAACTTGAGAACGGGTTTTTTTTTGGGAGAGATGGATTATATACTATGTTATAAGGATTATCTCAAAGATGTTTCAGAAGAATGTTTCCATTAGGAAGATTTGGCAGAGAATGGAATAAAGACTAAATAAAATTTGTCATAATATTAGTACATGCAAAATATCAATCAAGTAAACAGAAAAGGACTGAGCATGGAGACATTTGTGTTTCACAGATTGATTTATATAGTCATCTCAAAACTCCTTTGTAGAGTAGTCCCCCCCCCCACTCTTTCTCCAGAGTTTTCATTGTGTATGCGTGTGTTTTTTTTTGAAGGAGAAAGGAAGGGGATGTAGAATGATAGATAAAATTAATTTTAAACGTGACCTCATTATTTTTAGAATGGAGGATTTTATAACTAGGTTTTTTTCCTACTTTTCCTTATAAATGACGTCATCACGAATATTGAATTGAGAGAATTATAAAATTCTATAATTAAAACACTTAAAACATAAAACTTTGAATTTTTTTAATGGAATGTTTAATGATAGCTTTAAGTTATTTTATACCTACGTTTTATAATTCAAAATTATTATTTAAACTTTTTTTTGAAATTAAACGTTAAAAAATTTTGAATTTATAAAATAACCGATTTAATATGTTATGTTAGTTGAATATGTGTAAGTTCAGTTTACTAATTTTTATAAGTGGTTCTCTCATTATTTCTAAAACCTTTCTTACATTTTTTTTTTCGATAATGGACTGTAACTAACAATAAAATTCTAAATAAATAGATTTTATGTACATTTTATTAACATCTTTAAAAAAGTAAATCGATTTTATCACCCCCCCCCCTTCTAATTTTACTAACATCTTTAATTAAAATGAATTCTTATTGTTGATTATCCTTTTAATTTTTAAAAATTGACAGTTTTTATCATTCATATAAATTAATATTACTTTATCAGTTTCAATCAATCTTAATGTATTTTTATTAGGCAAACAATTGATTATAAATGATAAACTCAAGTTTTTTTCCCTATATATTTACCTATAGCAACCACTGGTAAACAAACACGGCCATTCCACATTTCAAACGGCAGTGTGAAAAAAGATGAAAAAGTCTACTTCAGAAATTAATTTTATTTGACTGTAAATGAATTTTGCAATGACTACATAATAAATCTATCTGTTAATCACAGATACGTTCACATATAGATCGAACACGCTGGTTAATTTTTTATTTATTTGATAGCTGTCTTAATTTACTTAACATAAACTTTTTTCTTCGAAATATTTTAGCACCAAGGCTAATTAAGTGCTTCACTGCATTCTATTCTCTGCTATATTTATCTTGATAGAAAAAGTGAGCATTGCATCTTTTTAGAATGTCTGTGAGATAGTCCTTATAGCATGAAAGAAGTCTACCTTTGTCTTAAAAACCATATTCAAGTTCGTCATAAAATATTATTTTAGAAAGTATAACATTCCAATCCAATGAAAAGGTAATTTTACAACTATAATATCACATCCATCAAGATGAAAAAGATATTGATTGCTTTTATTATCTTGCCATTGAATTTTTAAAATTTTATGAGCATTCTTAAATGAAACTTTTGTAATGCCTTCATATTGCATTAGAAAGTGTCCAAGTTTCATTTCAGTGCAATAAATTAGATAAAATAACAAACAGTTTTCTTTATCTCATCTTAAAAGATAAAATACCAAACAAATTAGAATCAGCTATTTCCTCTTTTTTTTTTTCCATATGTCATAGCATCGGCCTGGAGGCGAAACTGCAACAACAGTGTTTGCAAGTCACTGCACTGACCTCTCAGCTAACAACGCTTGAATTCCATATGAGTGCTTATAGATCTAATTTCTTTAAAGTACTCTCAGTTACTAACTTCAATAAATTAAATACACAATCAAATTAAAGTTCTATTACTTTAATTATTAGCAAACAAATTTACAAATACTCTATAAATTATATTTTTATATTTTACCATAAGAAATATTGGAGTCACGGCACACAAATGATAATAAAGATCAAATATATCCTGCAAAAAATCTCAAGGTCTAAAAACTTAATCTTCCATCAAGATGATAGATATAATATGTCGGATGGATATTCTTCCTTTTCTTTAAGAATCAGTGTTCAGAATCAAAGCCACTTAAAAGTTTTTTGTTCTCTTTTTTATATTAGTTTACTTAATTAACATGTTTTTATTTCTGAAGTAATAATTATATTTTTTAATTTAATTATCATTTGTAATTAATTTTTGGCTATTAAACTGGGAGATTATCTTTTGTCTTAATTAATTTACTGGTTACAATCTTTATCCAAAATTTATTTTTATTACTTTAAAATAGTAACCCTTTTTTATTGTTAATTCATTTATATTTGAGTCTCCACTTAAGCTACTTTTAATTATTTTTCATAATGGATTTAAATTGACCTTTTTTATTATTTATAACTCAACTTTATATATTGTTAATTTAATTATAGTATTTCATTCTCTATGATGAAATACTCCATTTCTTAACTTGTTAAAAACAACAAAAATTGAAATCTGTGCTGCACCTTAACATCTAAGTGTACCTTTCTAGTAATAAAACTACACTACGTTTCAATTGTATTATATTCTCAAGTTGATAACCATCAAATCTAAATTTAATGAGGATTTTTTGTTTTGATTATCGAACCAAAGTCTTTTATATAATGGCTTTAAAACATTAAGAATATTATGTAGGTATTTTTAAAATTGTCAAAAAATAACAATCATCAGCATACTTTTAATTCAGAATCTAAGAAACTGAAGTTCTTGCTTTCATTTTTAATGATTTAAATTAATATTTCTAGCATCAAACTTGTCCACATTTTGATCTGTATTTTATTAAATCACCTACTAATAGTTTCAAAGACTTTTATCATACAGATTTAAGACAGTATCATAGCAAATACACATCCATATTTAACACTAGTTTTCATTTCAAATGCCTCAAAATGTATTCCTAAATAGTAATAATATTTCCTCTCACTCCATTATACAAACAGACATATAAGTCAACCTTCAGATTACAAGACTTTTCTACATTTGTTTGATTACAAAATCCCTGTATAGTATATATTAGTAATTACATGTTAAATTATTTCTATCATCTAATATTCAATGCTGAAAGTTTACAAAACATCAAATTTATTTAAAATTTTCTTAATTACATTCAACTATTAGCATTAGCAACTAAGTGTGATAATACATATTTGTAAGCAACTAATTAACCTTATTCTTAGGAATGAAAGGAGAAATCAGAATTTTCTCGGAGAATCAATGAATTTCAACTGACAGTTTTCTTGGGAAGATTACTTTAGTTAATTTAAAGCATCATCTTAAATTCAATGTTCACTAATTTAATACCACCCCAAACAATGTGTTACATACTAACCTATGTTGCTACTAGTAATAGTTGAATGTTTTTGAAGTCTTAATTTTTTTTAACATTCTGCATTTAATATTAGATGATAGAAAGAACTCAACACATAATTACTGCTAAAATGCTGTCAACACAACATTTAGACAAACACTAATTATTCAGTATGTAACCAAGACTATGTGAAACTTTTCTATTAAGAAAAATTGTCTAAACTTGAGAAAGTGATCAATTAATTAACTTTTTTATGCAAATCTGAAGATATTGTTGATAAGGGCTGTAATTCACTTCTATAGAGCTGAGCAAATTGGAGAGCAATAGAGTCTCTCTTAAAAAAAAACTGTTCACAAGTTTTCATAGTCCTTTAATATAAATCACTAATAATATGTTCATTGTCAAAAAATAATTCTTCCCTTTTTTAGTGAACATAAGAATAGATATACTTGTATTCATAATATCCTCTTTAAAATGATTGTACAATTTGATAAGTTAAAAATCTTGGAGCACCAATTAGCAATTTTAATATTTAAAGCTGCTGAAATTTACTAAATTTAGGGACCACTTCTAAAAAGATCATACATTTTAAGGCAATCCAATTGATATATTAACATCACCAGTCCTTTTATCTGCATTTGTTAATTGCTCCTGTAATATGAACATCACTAGTATTCTGACTTTTAACTATAATGTAATCAATGAAATATCATTGTGTAGTGCATGAATTTATTAATTGTTTTCTATATATTTATATATTTGCCTAAACAAAATTTTTATAGATAGTTAATTCATGTATTGTTAAAAATTTCAAGAACAACACCCCCTTGGAATTTACAGTACCAATACCATTATTTCTAATAATATTTGGTTAAAGTCTAGTATATAAAACAAGATGTGCATTGAAATCACAAAACCAATGCAATCTTTTAATTGTATTGTTATTGTAGTAATGACACCTACAGCAAAGCTTCCTATCTCTAAATTCCTTGAATTTAGCATTGAGAGTGTAAGCAGTAGTAAAATGAGCATTGCTATCATTGTCCAAGACAAGTTTTAACATCCTTAGGTTTATTAATTCAACAGAAATTCCAAGAAGATATTAATTTATATTTGATTTAAAATTTCACATCATCCTTTCTTGTTTTACTAACTGATCTATCCTTCCAACAAAATTGTAGCCATGCAACCACTTTATTAAACATGTTTCCTCTAAAAAACAATTTTACTAAGAGCAGCTATGACAGCTTCTTAGCCAGTATTGCTATTATCTAGTCAGGTACTGAAGAGGTTGTATCAAGCAAAGTTCACACATGCCATGTATTTATATTTAGAAAAAAGATGCTTTTATAATATTTACAAGTAGAATTATCACTGGTTTTTGTTTTACCACTATTATTGGTAGTATATTATTTCTACATCTTGAATGATTCCTCCAGAAAGGATGATGGATATTCTACCCAGATTGTATAAAACTGGTTATTTATAGACCATATTTCTATACTTTTATTTTCATGGTCAGCAGAGAAATCTCCAAATAAATCTGTTTCCTTAGTGATTATATTGCTTCAAGAAATAATCACAATTAAAGATTGCCAGCATATTAAATATGTTCTTCCTCATCATTGCTTTCTTAGGTCTCTAGGGCTTGAGATAAAAAATGATTATAAAAATGAAAGTGGAATCAAAAAACTAACTTGAAGGAAGTGAATATCATTACACAAACATACAACTCCATAGTATCAGCATAATGAGATAACTTATAGCACGAGAGGTTTATGATAATTCGGCCAACATTAAATTAAGTTCATGAAGGAGAGAGATAGAGACAAAAATGGCATTTTGTATCAGAAACAAATCTAGTTTTGAAGAACCAATAGCAGGGCATACTATTGGTTGGGCATTATTTATTTTTTATTCACAGATAACATTGATATCTGTAGATTATTTCATTATCCAAGAATGATATATAATAATTTTATAGACTATAAAAAATCAACAAAATGGTGATAAAGTAATAAAAAACTAATAAAAAACATGGAAAAATAGTTACTAAATGTTGTAAAATAAAAGATATATTACAAACGTATATGATTACT
Source organism: Epiperipatus broadwayi (assembly GCA_028023455.1). NCBI lineage: Eukaryota > Metazoa > Onychophora > Udeonychophora > Euonychophora > Peripatidae > Epiperipatus > Epiperipatus broadwayi. The sequence continues at coordinate 81,206 of JAQFVV010007258.1, read as the reverse complement.
ATCACATAGATATAAAAAGCTACTGATGTATTTAATGTTACACATTTTTTATTGGATAGCCGTCCAAGCTCGAAATTATGATTCCTCTCCCCTTCCACAAAATCATTATCATTTCCAGTAGTTTAATTTCACATGATCTCTCAAAAAAAGTAACAATATAATAATTTTAAGAATTTGTGTTTTTTAAAGTTAATTATTAAAACATAGTCGAAAGTTCAATTCTAAATTGATAAAAACAATTTATAACGCTAAGAAGAGGATGTTTTTGTTTTATTTTGAAACTGGTCAAATTAAAAACTCCAGTTAAACTATTACATTTAAATAACTCTTTCACAGATTGTTAAAACTTAAAATAATTAATATGTAGCAGGATAAAAATAAGCTATTGAAAAATTTATTAATATAAGTTAATATGTGAGTCTTCAAAAATATCAAATTTACTTTACGATTTTTGATGAAATCAATAATAGATAATAAAAAAAAAACTATTAGAATATTTCTAAAAACTTTTAACAAAAACTTTTAACAATAAATTTTTATTTCACAAATCTATTCAGAAAAAAAGAAATATAAAAATAAAGATAACAAAAATAATTACAAAGAGATAACAGAATACATCTGTGAAAAGGCAATATAAGTAATTAATATTTCAATTTTATAAAACAAAAATTTGATATAAGAAGAAATCAATATTATGTGGTATTAAGAAAAATAATTTTTGAAATTACTAAAAATACACATATGTAAAAAATTCTACAAAAAAATCTATGGATAACACAAACAATAAGATCATCAGTTGAAAAGCAACATTTTTTAAGTAAAAGGATAAAATGTAAGTTAAATATGTTAAAAACAGGAAATCTTGAGAAAAAAATGTAATCAAAATCAAGCAGCTCCCCATTTTACTGCTATGTAGTATAAATTAGAGGAATCAGTGGTTACCAGATGGGTATAAAAACCTCATTTTTAGTACTTAAATTTCTACTGGTGTCAGTAAAGTGGAGAACTGCCTTTAGTATATACAATGTTGGATCTTGTCTTTTTGTGTGCAGAAAGAAGAGAAGATATGGAAGTTATGCTGAGGATATGCGTAAGGGTGGGTAAAGATGTGGGGATTAAATTTAGTGAAGAAAAATCAAATATAATGATGGTGAATACTGGGGAAAGAGAAGATGTAGAATTTTTATTGGGGAATATAAAGTTAAGTGTGGTGGATAGATATAGTTATTTGCGAATCATCTTGAGTAATAAGAAAAATTGCTTGGATGAATGGGAGAAAAAATTGATAAATGAAGCAAAGAAAAGAAAGGAATTGATAAAGAAATTAACAGTGTTGTCATATAATAAATATGATGTAGCTAGAATTGTATGGAAAGAAGTGGCAGTAGCAGGGTTAACATATGGCAATGATACATTATGTGTTAGTAAAGGGGTATTAGATTAATTAGAAAAGTACAAAGAGAAGTAGGAAGATATGCATTTGATGCAGAGGTGTGGATAGCAAAGGAGGCAATTCAAGGAGAAATGGAATAGTCAAGTTTTTATATGAGGGATGCAAAAATCAAATTGAAAATGTTCAGTAGATTGCAGCTTATGAATAGTAAAATAATAGCCAAAATAGTATTTAATTGGGTTATAAGTAAAGGGCAGGCAACAAGATGGGTGAGAAAGGTAATGCAGTATGCAGAAGATTTGGATAAAGAATTTATGTCAGTATACTTGTACAAAAAGTGGGATGATTGTGTTAGGAGAATTGTTGAATGTTATAGTGGTAAGGAGTGGGATAGAAGAATAGATGCATTAATAAATAATAGGGAGTTGGGGAGATGGAGAACTAGTATGGAAAGTAAAATGAGTTTAAATACATATAGAAGCAAATGGAACAGTGGGTTTGAGTTAATTTATGATAATAGTAAGGAAAGTAGTTTATCATTTAAGGTTCAAACAGGATCTTTAGCAACAAGGGAATATACACATAAATGGAAAAATATGGGTGATTTAGTCTGCAAGTTGTGTAAGGAAGGCATAGAAAATATTAGGCATCTGTTACTTCAAGGTAAATGCTTGGAAGCAGAAAGGGTACAAATAATGTTGTTATGGAAGATTAAATATGAACAAAGTGATTATACAGAAAATGAGTTATTGATTTTTATGCTAGGTTTGGGAAAATATAAAGAGGATTTAGATATGAAGGTCATGGCATTGACAAAGATTATGTTGTGGAAATGGGATGGAGCAGATTATGGAAAAACTTATGGGGGAGAATGGAAAGGGAAGGTAAAGTGACTAACAGGTTTCTCTGGGCATAGTTGCTGAGAGATTCCTGACACTGTTTAAGGAGAAGTCACAGTGCATCACATCATATCATAAGACAAAGATTATGTTGTGGAAATGGGATGGAGCAGAATATGGAAAAACATAGACTGGAGAACATAAAATGAAGTAGCTAACAGGTTTCTCTGGGCATAATTGCTGAGAGATTCTTGACTTTGTTTAAAAAGAAGCTACAGTACATTACATTATATCATTCATATTGATCAAAATTTTTAGTGTTTTTGTAAAATATTATAATTAAATTGATATTTAAAAAAATAGTTAAAGGAATAAAAATTGTTTCCAATGTTAAGGATAACAAAATGAATTCAATAATGATACTCATAATTAAGAAAAACAAAAAGTAACTTTTTGGAAATGTGGTATATACAATTTATAAATTGTGATAATGACAATTGGAATAGTGAGAAAGATGCATGAAAAATGCATGCAGCTTAGTGGAACACATCTAAGTATTTGGCTATGCTATACAAAATGTTAATGGACATAAATTGTTATTCTGAATTGAATTTATGAAATTATAATAATGCATTTCATTTGAAAAAGATTTTTAACTGGTTTATACTATGGAACATTATGCCATAGAAAAAAAATTCTGTAAAATTCTAAAAAAACATTTGTACAATTTAGATGATTGGGTTGTATACTGATACTAATAAAATTAACATTAGCAAGAATATAGTAGTAGGATTCTACCTCTACCAAAGTTTTTAAAACTATTTTTCTGAATCCCATATTGATTTTCTTGAATATATATTTGTTTTCAATTAACAAGGCTTCTGTATTACAACAAATATTGTTATATGCTGTCAAAAAAAGAAATAGAATTAAATATAAGTGGTAAAAAAACTAATATTCAAATGATTATTGTTAATGAGTTTCAATTTAACAATTCTAAATATCTTTATCAAATTATTAAAAACAAACAAATCCAATGGTTGAAACTACATATAGAATTAATTTTGAAATAGAGTTGTTTAGATAAAAACAATTACTATTGAAAGAAAAGATATCTAGACATTGACTATAAAAAATTTCAATAAATGACTTATGTTAATTCTTACAAAAGAATCTACAACTTGAAAACCTGTAATATTAGAGCAATACAAAAACTTCACATTATATTTAAAGATGTCTAAACAATTAACTTCATTAATATTTCATACTATTAAGCTTGCATTTTGTGCACCATTAATGCAAATTTATTCAATAATGTTTAACAGCCCACTTTTTATTGCAGATGATCCCAAAGCAATCAATTGAAGAGACAACTGCTTTATTATCTTTATATTAGAAGATTTAAAGACTATGAAACCTTTTTCATAAAGATAAATTAAAATTTTTAAATACACCTGTTATATTTGACAGCATTATGGTGTAACTATATATTCACTGAAGTGTTCTTTGAAATAAAAAATATTTTTTCAATTTTTTGACAACTTCATAATTTGTTTCTTAAATGATTGCTTTAACAATTTTTTTTAAAGATTTAATAAGCATTTATTTTTTATATAGCGCTACGTTTACAATTGTATTACATTTAAATAGCAGCCTTTCAAGCTAATTGTGCATGCACTTTTTGCGATTATTAATAATAAATGAATACTTTCCTTTCCAATACAAGATATAGTATTTATGCAGGAATAAAATGAATCCACTTATTCCTACAACTCAAATGCTTATATATGAGGAAATCTGAAGTACTGGCAAGGAAAGCATGAGGATATATGACTCACTTTAAATTACTACTTACAATGTCTGAAGAGTATTCTCTAGACAATTTCACTGACATCATTCATTCAGATATCGTAAGTAGTAATTTAAAGTGAGTAGTCTATCCTCACGCTTTCCTTGCCAGTACTTTAGATTTGCTCATATATATGCATTTGAGTTGTAGGAATAAGTGGATTCATTTTATTCCAGCATAAATACTATATCTTGTATTGGAAAGGAAAGTATTCATTTATTATTAACACTCGCAAAAAGCTCATGCACAATTAGCTTGAAAGGCTGATATTTGAATGTAATTAAAGATTTAATGTAAATATGTTTTTTTTACTAAACATTGCTGAATATGTCATTCATCTGAACTATATTAGGAATTGATAGGCCATAAAAGCACAGAGCACCTTAATTCTGAATTATGAAGTAGCATCAATTTGACAGCGTTATTATGGATTAATAGCAGAACAAATAATTTTTTTCATTGAAAAATACATCTCATAATCAGTCTCATGAATTTCACATATGACTTTGGACAAACATTTATACATTCACCAATCAAGCAACAGAGAAAATAGGAATTTTATACATAAGACAGGCTTAGTTTTCACTAGTATTAATGAAGTGTTTTATTATTGTCAATTTGGAATGTTTTTTTTAGTTTCTCTATATTTAAATATTTAATTAATTATGTTAACTATTATTATTGCTAACTATGTGATTTTTATTTATTTTACACCAGATTGATTATTGTATATACTAAGAAAAATGATAGAATTAATTACATTATTCTCTAATATGACATTTATTTTACTTTGAAAGAAAAAAATATTAGTACTAAGATTAAATTCTCTATCCTAAATTAATAAATAAAAATTTATTAAATAAGATTAACGTTTCGCTGTCTTTAAGATGCAAGTCTACCTCAATTCATTTAAGATCAATACCAAAAGTTTGTCTGAGTACTCTATTAAGTTTTTAAAGATTTATTTTAGTTGAACTATTTATTTTATAAATATAATATGTGCTGTAATTTCATTTAATTTAAACATTATATTCAAATGTGATTTAGTAAAAATTAATTATAATCAGCATTTGCGAAATACTGTATTATTGGATAGCAAAAAAAAAAAAAAAAAAATTATTATTTTTACATATTTATATAACGACCTTATTTTCTATAATTTTAGATTGATTCCAGATTGAGAAGGCCTTAAACTTTTTTTTTTCAGAAATATTATTTTTATTTTAGGTAGTTAAATTAGATAACTTTATATTGATAAGTAAATAAAACTCAGTTTTAGCTAGAAAGTAAAACAAGGATAGAAAACTTATCCAATTCCTTATTTCCTAGCGTTTTTATAACTTAGTAACTAAAATCTTTTTCACTATTTTTTTACAAAGCGCTATAGGAGAGTCTTCTTATCTGCAATGGGTTATTGTTTCACCTTTTTATCTAACTATCATTCTATCTATCGCCCTTCCCCTCTCTCTCTATATATATATATATATGTTAAAACGAAGAATTTCATGGGTTACATATATAAATAACATTATCTTGTTCATCAGAGTATAATTTATTGTACTAAATATAATATACCAACGTTTTGATTGGATCACACTGGCCATTAACTAAATAATATATATCATAAAAATAGTCATAGTGGCACTTTAAACATTGGCATAAAAGAGATTGAAAGTTCTACCAATATAAAACAGGTAGAAATAAAAAAATCAAAAACAATTTAAATTGATGGTTTATTTTTTTAATCTTACAAGTAGAAGGTATTTTACATATATCTTCATATTTGTTGATATAATCTGGCACATAGTTAGTTTTATTATTATAATTATTAGCTAAACAAATATTACTTATATGATTTATTTCTTCTTACAGACAATAAGTATCTCAATGGTTAACTGCACTAATAAAAAAAGGTATTACTACAGAAAAAATTTGAACTAATTTCTCTAACATCAGAATCCTATCCAAATGTGTAACTCTCTAACAATGAAAGATCAGAGAAACCATTGAGATCTTTAAAAGGCCATATTGTATTAATAAATGTGATGATATTGTAACGAACACAGACGTTCGTTACATTGTTTTTTTTATTTTATTTATTAAACATGAAAGTAAATTAAAAAGTTAGCATTTAAAAATTTTCTTTTAGAATTAAAAATTGAAATTAAATATCATCTTAAACTCGTATATATTAAATCGCACAGATATAAAAAATTATTAAAATAAAGCTATTAAAAATAGAAAAGGTATTTTAAAAACAAAAACTTAAAAAGATTTGGAGATAAAATTATATCTTTAAATTTATCTTTAAATATATCTTTGATTTGGAAAACAGGTTAATTAATCAGAAATGGAAATGTTAAATTTAATTAGTCAAATGTAAACCAGCCTTGGGCATTTAAATGTAAAAACATCAGTCAGAAAGGAAAACAATAGAAACTGTTAGCAAATAAGAAGAAATCCCTATGGAATCAGACCGCAGCGAAAGGACCATCGCATCGGTGACGTAAGGTAAATTCAATCATTCACATTAATATAAAAAGGACAAGTTTGGAAATTATTAATGAGTGACTAGAATGATTATTACGATGTGAGAGATATGTGTTAGTGCGGAAGTGAAGGAGAAGGGATTGAAAAAAAGACGCACGATTCAATCCTTTCAGCTTTGCTAAGAAAGAAAAAGAAATGAACTATCGTTCTTCTACATTGAGGACCAGTTAAAGCAAAAAACCTCCGGATGGATAAATAAATCGGCCAACAGAATACCAATTTTAGGACGGCATGGGAATTCACGTTCATGGCAAGCAACGGATAAAGAGGAACTGTTTTAAACCGTAAGAACTTTATAAATAATGAACATTAAATTAAAATTTTCCATATTTAAATGATTGCAATATTATCCTATCTGACCAACTTAATTTATTAATAATGTTATTTGATGTACTTTTTATTTATTTATTTAAAATCATTTCCATTTATTTAATTTTGTTCTTTAAGTTTTATTATGATTTCTGTTTTCCGTTAAGTTAAATTATATAAATGTTAAACTTAAGTCGGGCGTAAATGGCTGTATAGATTTGTAAAGTTATATTAGGGGAGGATAATCTTAGGTTATTTGTTTCGTGGTTAAATTGGGTCAATGGATTGGATATATTGGTGTGATTAGTAGATGTAATATTGATTCGCTACGGGCAGAATCGCTTCATACGCCGCACACTTCCGTTTGCCTATGGAAGGAATTATAAGTCGGATACCGCAGTTCCTTTCTATGGAGTTTTTTGTTTTATTGCTCTTCTTTGCAGATAGATGTAATATTCCTATCTCATAAGAGGCAATTTCTTCTTTTAACCTTTTGTGCTGCCGTATTTTATTACATTGAATACATCGATATATCAGATGAATTGATGCCAGTTTGACTACGAATTTTAGCCTAAGGTTAAATAGGAATAGAATGTTTATTTTCAAAAGCAAATTTATGTGGTCTATTCATACTCGATCCTAAATAAAAATGCATTAAATTTAAGTTGTTTATAGACGCTTGCATGGATTGTTTATTGGTTAACTATGTTTTGCGTTTCCATATTTGATCAAAATATATAGACATTCGATAAATAATGATACCTTACGGTGAGTATCTAAAATGTATTTATTCGGATGTCTTTTAAGTTATTGGTGACAATGCAAGTATCTTATGGTGAATACTATTGGGTTACGTATAAATTTCCCTCCGCAATTGTCAGTAATCAATAATTTTGTATTTTGATCGTTTATGTTTACTTTGAAATGTTTTTAACCGTGAAATCTATGTAACCGATCTATATTCAACATTATAAACAAGCTTTCATAAATTTATCTGTGCGAACTTAATTAAAATGTAAAATTAGAATATAATAGTAATTAAATGTAAATTAAAGTCAAAAATCAAAGTTAAAAATAATGTTAAATGTTAAAATGTAAAACTAATACTAAAATAATTTTAAATCTTATATATATGTGCATAAATAAATGTTGTATGCTAATTACTGGCAGTGGCTTATTTTATTTATTTTTTAATGTTGAAATCTAATTAGATAAGATATGATATTATTAAATCTCTGCTACTCCCTGAGCTAGTGACATGGGCTAACGACCGGAATCAAAATTTAAAGGAAAAAAAAAAAATTTTTTTTTTGACTTACGTATCTGACTACTTTATAAATTTTTCTAGGTTCAAATGCCTAGATGGCGCCCCATAGTGCAGTTTACGTTAAGTGCTATTCTCCGGATCGTTACAATATATATAAAATAACTTCTATTTGGAATAATTTTTTAAAAAGCCAATTAACACAAATAGTTTTTGATTTTTATTATTTTTACCTGTTTTTTATCTGTAGAACTTTTAATTTTGCTGTACATCAATGTTTACAATATCCCTATCACCATTTTTATAATATTTCATTAGCTAAACTAGTTAATGGCCTGTGCAACCCAAACAAATAAATATATATATATATATATATATATATATATATATATATATATATATATATATATATATATATATATATATATATATATATATTGTAAGATTACAATAGGTGCCGGACCACAAAACAAAGGACACATCACACAGGCATGTCCTCTTATAGACAACATAATAAATAATTATAATAACTAAAATATCAGATTCTTATAGCAATTTGAATCTGATTTCAGTTTTATTTTTATTTAAAACTTAAAATTTAGGTTCTTCTATTAATGTTTAAAATCTCATATCAGGTTCTAAAATGTCTGTATCTCAGAGCCCAAAATAAAAATGCAATTTGAACAAGAAAAGTAATAAAGATAATATACTTTAAATCTATCAAATGTGCCATTTATTCAAATTACACTTTAAACATTTTATATTTTTTGCTTATCTTTGTTATCAAACATTTGTATTTTAAGTAAGCAAAAAATATAAATACACACTAATGAAGTATATGGCTAGCAGATAAAGACATTTCTAAAGTTATTTAAACATAACTATTTCATTTCTACCACTTATAAACATTTTTAAAATTTTATATCTTCTGATATAATTTTCAGTAAGTACTCAGATGGGATAATGCAGCAGGTAGGAAAGGTATATTTTATACTACCAACTACCTTACAAATGCATTTGAAATAAAACAAATAAGCATAATATTTATCTTCTTATAATGCAAGTAAAATGAACAATAAGCAAAGTAAATAAATAAATTCTATATGACATTTGAAATGTACTTTTCTAAAATAACTAATAATAAAATTTTATTGAATAAGATTTTCTGAGTAACGAAGGTGATGATGTAATAATGGCAACGAAACAGAAACGTATTTAATTAATAAAAATATATACTTTTTACTGTATGAGATAATACTTATACAATAAAATATTTATATACAATAAGAATCATTTTTAAATTTAGTAAATCAGACTAAAAATATATTAATAAAATATACACATAAATATCTCTTTCCATAAAACATTTCTAAAGAATTTATAATACAAGCATTTATTATCACCCAAAAGTTCTCATTTTTATCTAATCTGGTCTTCTTTGAATAATATACATGTAGAATAAAACAATATATCTATATGCCAATTTAGGTCACCAATAAGTTATTATATACTTCACACAGCAAAACTAGGTTTGAAAATCAGTATGGAGACATTTTTATAGAGTTACAAAGATAGCAAAAATATTATGCAAAACAGTAACACGACTATAATATTACTAACACCTATGATTGGACGAGGAAATAAATATCTCGATGCTTACAATGTATTTTACATTTAGGTTGCAGCAGTTCTAGTCATATATTTTACAGACAGATATGACTTAAGACGTTGTAACAATACCAAAACACGCATTATATTAAATTCTAGGTGCATTATCCAAAACACGCATTATATTAAATTCTATGTCCAGTGGATAATGAACATGTGAATAAGCAAAATACGAATAGGTACCTGGTAACTTAACTTGGAAGGGCTGAAAATGAAAAAGCCATACACACACACGCGCGACTCTCTCTCTCTCTCTCTCATGGAGGGGCTGTACAATACAGTATCATAAATAGGCACCTCATAAGTTTTAGATAAAACTTTATAATTTAACATCAAGAAAAAACTTATTTAATATAATATAATAAATATTTTAACACATTATAAAATATTTATTTAGCCAATACAGCCAAAGTACTATTATATATATATATATATCATACACAGAAGAATCAGATAATGCTTCTAGTATTAACTCTAAACTATATGCCATATTACTCATTGCATAAAAAAATATTATATTATTGCTTTATGGTGGCTTTGCCATTCTTAATAGCATTTTATATCCCATTGTTATATGCTCCTGAGAATATTAAACATCTATAGCAACAATATCATTATATTAAATATGATGATTTATATATATACACAATTATATGGATTGTACATTGTTTTATACACATGTACACATACGTATATATATATTTCTTTGTATAAAAACCATCCTACCCTAACAACTACGATCCAAAACAGTCTAGTAAATCGATATCTGTATTTCTTCAAAATAATACACATAAATTTATAAATAAATATTAGAAAATACTGTACTTAAAAGTTTATAAAAATATATCTATAACCATCACTTAGAAGCGCTTTCAACTATCTTTGTAGTTTTTATCATCTAATACTTTTAAAATGTCAGTTTTCTCATAATTCCATGATGTCAACTTTCCCATAATTTTGTGATCTTAACGTTTGCTGCTTACCTATTAATTAAATTTCGCTTGTATTTATATATTAACATCGCTTCTTTAATTTTTCTTTTATTATTATTTCTTTCAGTTTCCAGTATTTTTACATTACTATAATTAAAATCAAAACCATATGTACATGATTTATTATGGTCATAAAAGGCAGAAGATGATAAATTATCATTATTTTTATAATTTGGTTTTGTATTTTGAACCCTTTTTAATAATAACAAGTGCTTTTTTGTTCTTTTTTCCAATGTGCACCTCGATTCACCTATATATATATCCATATGCACCTCGATTCACCTATATATATATCCACTGCCACACCTACACATCCATTTGTAAATGATTCAGTTTTTATTTGTTAATAAAGTCTTATCTTTTGAATTATTTAATAACTTATTCATTTACAAATGGACATGTAGGTGTGGCAGTGGAAATATAGATGAATCGAGGTGCACATTGGAAAAAAGAGCAAAAGAGCACTTGTTATTATTAAAAAGGGTTCAAAATACAAAACAAAATTATAAAAATAATGATAATTTATCAGTTTCTGTCTTTTATGACCATAATAAATCATGTATATATAGTTTTGATTTTAATTATAGTAACGTAAAAATACTGGAAACTGAAAGAAATAACAATAAAAGAAAAGTTAAAGAAGAGATGTTAATATATAAATACAAGCAAAATTTAATTAATAGGTAAGCAGCAAACGTTAAATTCACAGAATTATGGAAAAATTGACATCATGGAATTATGGGAAAGCTGACATTTTAAAAGAATTAGTTGATAAAAACTACAAAGAAAGTTGAAGGCGCTTCTAAGTGATGGTTATAGATATATTTTTTATAAACTTTTAAGTACTATATTTTCTAATATATATATATATTGTAGATGCTGGGTGCGTAGTCCAACTGCTAGTGATTATATTTTTATAATTCCAATACTAATAGTCTTATGTGTAAGTATAACTTATTTATTTTTATTGTTTATTTTTTTATTTAATGTTTATATATACAAAAATGTTTTTAAATTTATAACATTTTAAATACCATAACCTCTCTTTATTATAATTTGTAATAAAATATTCAAATATTTTTTGTAATTTTCAATTAGTATTGTAAATTGAAACACTTATGTGAATAAAAAGTCATATTACCCTATAATTAATATTATTACCCTTTAATATTCGGATGAGAATCATGGTTTGTAAAGTAATGATAATATAATTAAATTTTAACCATTTGGTTGACCTTTAGATATGATTTTCTAAGTATTGAAATTCAGTTCCTCTCCAGGTTTTTTCTATGCTGTTATTTTATTATTGTTAATATGTTACTCAATACAGACATTCCCTGGAAAAAAATTCTTCCCTGTAGTATATGATCCATCCATCGTCATCAATTAAAGTCTTCAGGGTAAATTTTTGCATGATTTTTTTAATTTTTTATTAAGTATTGTTTTGAAAACACACATCCAAGATTCTATACCATATTTATTTATCAAAGATATAACTTCTGATGTAGTTGAATTACTTTTCAGGTTTTATATTCTCACCAAAGGACAGTTTCCCATTATTTTCTGCTAATTACAATATTCTTTATTTTTTACTTCTCAAAACTTTTTACATTTTCAGCAGATTGATGAAGTTATTTTTGTAAACTCTTTTTTCTGCTATTTTCTGCCATTTCTTTCTTTCTTTTTTCACCCATTATCTTAACTATAGCCATATCCATATTATTTTTATGGTTGTCAAAAACTGAAACCTTTGTTAAATCAATTTCAGCCTTTCTATATATTAATGGATGCTGTGACATTTTTGTTCTTTAATTTGTCTTTGTTTTATCATTGTATGTGCAGGAACAATCAGCTTGTCCACATTCCATTGCATCCATGACATCAGATCGGTCTAATTTATGTACTTTATTCTTAGCTTTATTTATTAATCTATTTAAAATAATGCATTTTCTAAATGCAATATTGAATTTACCTGCACAAACATTTCCAATTTTATTTCCAATATGTTGTATGTATGGTACTGTTATCCATTTTTGAATATTTCTGTTTTTATTTCTAACTATAACATTTCAAATGTTTGATATATTTGTGTATATCAATTGCTTTATAACCTGATTTTATGGTATCATCAATATAAATCTCCATATTCCAAATTTTGTTGGGCTAAAATTGACAATATGAAAATACTTTTCAATCCCCAAATTTATGTGATGTTGTTACTTGAGATTTTGCATTGATGCACTTTCTAATGATAGAAGTTTTAATGATCATTTTATAATACAGACAGTTGTAGTCCTATTTTATTTTTAAATCCAAATAGCAAATTTCTTGGCTTTTTCTGGTTCTCTAGTCCAATGTAAACCTCATGTTTAATTCATTAAATATATGATTAATAATGTTTTGTAGTACACATATAAAAACATCATCCTATGTAGCATGCATATATGTAATTTTTATGTATATTTAATATTAGAAGAATATTATCCTCCTTGACTGCCAATGCAGTCGACAAACAACTACACTAACAGATAAAAACCCATTGGCCAAAATTTTTCCATTTTATATACATTACCTTTAAATGTTAGCACAATATCCTTGTTCATTCATGTTATAGAATCAGTACTGAATTCTCTCTTGCATTCATCTATATCAAGAGTTTACAAACTTTTCATTTACCAAAACCTTTTAAAACCGTTGATTCCCTAGTCATTTACTTTACTTACTCAAATTAATAAATTTGTACAGTATTCAATACTAAATATTTCATTAATTATCAAACTTTTCCTTTTAATCACTAGTAATTAATAGTTGAAAAAGATAAAAGAACTATGGAATATGGCTTTATCTTGTGCAGCATTTAATATTGAGAAAATTAAAAAAAAAAAGAGCAAAGTGTTTTTTTAATTTTTGACATTTATGAAATAAATATGAAAATTCAAAATAAGTACACATATTAAAATCACTTTATTAAACATAAAAATGAAGTGAAAAAATCAACATACTCAGACAGAATTAAACATTAATAAAATTACAATAACAAAAGATTTTAATCAGAATTATAAAAATAAAAATACCAAATAAATTAGTTTGGAAAACTGAATTTAATGAGATGAGTGCACCTGGTGATTTGCCAACAATGAGTTGCATTCTCAAATGTCCACATTCCGTGATATGCAATCGATATCTGTTATGAAGAAGTGTAAATATACACAGAAATCTTTCTACCAGATTAGTCGATGGAAATGTTGCCAAATACTTTTGTACAACCATCCATAGAATCATGTACAGAAGTGGAATATCTTCTTGTAGCCAAAACTTTTGATAACTCTGTTTGAATTGTATCTTGAGATCCTCACTCCTGCTGATGCTTATCAGCTCATTTTTTTCAAATTTATATTTTGTTCTGCACTAGTAGTGTGTGGGTTTATTATCCATTCTGGTATTTCCAATGATAGAATATCTTAGAATCTAGTTTTGAAATCTAAGTGAAGAGTCTCCAAGTGCAATGTTGACATATGGTAAGATGTTTTTTCTTGGATTGTGGCTAACTTAAATAAATTGGGGAACAGAGAAAGTTCAGATCTTTCAATATTTTGCTTAAAAACATTAATCTGGCAACAAAAGCTGATATGACTGAGTTTGCTTTTGGTGAGATTCAAATTGTCTGCTTGCAGTTGTAAATCAACATTATTAACTTTGCCAAATAAGTCGATTAAATCAGCAATATTTGTTTTACAGTTAAGTAAATTTTCTTTCAAACTGGAATCCTCATCTCACAAAAACTCTATAACAGATTGAAAAAGTGAAAAAATCTTGCCAAACATATACTTTTTGAAAGCCAGTAGACTTTAGTATGGAGAACTAATTGATAGAAATCTTTATCACTTTCCCTGCATAATCGAGCAAACAGTCTAGTGTTCAAAGCATTACTTCGAATTTTATTCACAGCTGTTATAATAAAATGAAGTGATTGATACAATTTGTTACTAAGGTTCTTGGCTACTAAATGTTGCTTATGGATTATGCAGAACTGTGAGAAGTTCAGGTACATGTTGTTTTAGGTAATTTATAAAACTGTGATAATGAACAATCATAGCTGATGTTCCATCTGTCGCAACAGATATTATATTTGTCAATGGAATCACTTTTTTCCTGAAAAATAGCTTCATTAAATTTAAAAAATCAATTTGCCTCTGTATGCCAGCAGTAAAATGTTCAATTTGAAGGAAAACAAATGATCACACAATCAAATGATTGCACAAACAGTTTTCCATGTTGTGACTCATTTCATCGACATACATCTTCAAAGGAATCCTTTTTACAGCATTTTGTGCAGATTTGTGGAGTACAATGTTCATTACCTCCACAATGCCTGGTAGAATCAATTTTTTCCCTATGGTGTGTGGCTCATCAGATTTCGCAATGAATAAGGATATTTTATATGATGTGCTTAATCCTTCATAATTTTGCTTCTATGATAAAATAAATATATTATCTATCATAGTTTTTTTCAGAACTTTATCTTTAAGTGATCGAAAGTATTACAAATCTTTTTTTTTTGTCAGAGTGTATTCTGTTTAAGTGATCTGCAAGTTTTGATAGTTTCTTAGCATCATTGCTAAAGACTTTTTCACACATGAGGCACATTAGTAAATGTTTGTTTGATGATGGGACAAATCCTAGCTTCAAATAGACCAAACTGTACTGTCTGCATTTTTTTTTGGTTTAGTCATATTATTATCATAATAAATAACAATTTCAACAGTCCTTGGGATAAAAACAAAACAAAACAATAAAGTAAGTACGTACTTGAAACCTAAGATTTTTTTTCAAAGTCTAATAATTAAATTGTGGTTCTGATTTTCTTTTTCAAAGTACTGCTCCTCAATAAATAGTTATATTCAAAGTTCAAATCACAAATAAGTACATGTCACATCAAATGAAGCAATTTATAATGTTTTATGAAAGCATGACCATCCAAGACTGATAGATTTTGCTAATATGGAATATTGTCTTATCCCATCATGGTCAAGTACGGGCATGCAACGTTTTTCATGTCTGGACTTGCTTTGATATGTTCGATAAAGCAATGCACAGACATATTTGTGCTATATGTATTTTCATGCATTCTTACATATGACTCTTTTTATGACACATTTTAGCTTCTCATTTGCAAGTTTGGAATGTAATGTGTTTTTATCAAAAAATTGCTTTTTTTAAAAAAATATTTTACTTCTTAATTAGGTACCTATTGGAATCATAGATATTTTAAAGTAACAAACAAATGGGAGTATTAAAAAGGTTGATTTTTGTTGTTGTCAACCCCCAACATTTTTTTATTTAAACTATCGACCTCTAGAAAATTCAAATCAACTCCAGGGATCAATATCGACCACTAGAAAAACTCTTGATATATATTCTTATTAATTAATAAATCATTGACAATCTTGATGGATTCTTTTCTATTTACATGTCAATATAATTCTGTTACATCAAAAAATGTTATTCTATGCTCATCCAAAATAAAAGTATTTTTAATAATATTTACAAGCTCAAACACGAAAATTTAATCCTGAATTATCAGAAACCCAATTATTCTTTTAGCATTTGAAGCACATACTTCAATGTTTCATAATAATATGCACCTTCAAAGACAATTATTATTATTGAAGAATAGTGCTCCTTATGCATTTTAATGTTGACAAATAAGTTTGGCAAAATAGCACTTGTCTGATACATATGCAAATACTGCATTCTGTTGTATTATTTACGCAAATACTTTTTAATAATGCATGTTATATCTTTTTTAGGTTTAATATTATAATTGTTCAATTTACTAAATTTCAACAAAACAATTTGTGCTTACATTTTCTCTTCAAACAGTATATTAACTAAGAAAATAAAGTGATATTCTTTGTCTTTTTTCATGCAAATGATTCCATGTTCTTCTAGTATTTTTAAAAACCTTTACACCTTTCAGCCAGGATGAATAATTTTTTCCCTTTAAGTCAGTTTGCATAACAGTAGCTATTTTATCAAATAATTTGACCGTCTCCTGTTCTCTCTTACAATCAACCTCTAATTCAGCTTCTAGACGAAGATTAATCCATCCATCTCCTACATATTTTGGTCTGTAATTGAGAATGGATACATGCGTATATGCTATACTGAAATTTGAAAGATTTATAAAACCATACATTAAAATGTTCACACCTTTATGTTTAATAGAGAAAAAATTGAAGTTGAATTTTTTTTTAAATTCTTTTCCAGCTTATCACATCTATTTATCTATTTAACGATAAACTTTAAACTTATTGATAATCATGATTATAAACTTACATGCCAAAAGTATACTTGATCTATTTGATTTGTTTTGTTCATTGTTATTGTGTTTAGCACACACACATATATAAAATACAGTACCCGTTATAATATATATATATAATTACAGTTAAAATTTATATATATATAGCAATAGTGTCTGCCGGTGTTCTCAAGCACTGAAATTTGCTTGTTACATTTCTAACACACAACTAAATCTAGTTCATACTTATTTTATATTTTTATAAATTCTTACAAGTTTAAACAAAAAACTCCTGAGCTATTTAATTCACTTTTTTAGGAGTATAATTTTAATATTAAGATTAGAATTCTAAAATTGAGAAGTATGGCAAAAGATGGAACGAATGCCTATTTTGTCAAAGTTTTTTGTTTCTTAGGAACTCAACATTATCGTTTTAATTATATATTGTTCATGTTTTACTAGTAATATGACAAAAAGGCGGTTAATTAATGTGTTCTATCTTGTGGTTTTAATCCAATAACCACTTTCACTTTTTTTATTAATTGTTAAATTCTGTTTTTAAATTTTCGAATTGTTTACAGATTGCTGATCAATTATCTTAAAGGATTTCCAAACAAATAAAACCATTTTTTTATTTTAATCCGCGATAATCCAGTCTGTATGACCAAATTAATCAAGGTTCTTTTAATGAATCCACCACATATTTTCTTATCTCCACGTCATATTATTTAAGACAATTTCGTCCTTTAGGATAAGCTTGACAATTCAAACAAGTAATTTTAATGTTTATCGTCTATTAAAATTAAAATGGAGTAGTAGTTACTAATAAATATTATATACGTTCTACTAATATGTTTGAAATAAAACCTTTTTTTGGAAGACTAGCATATTTTTAACATCAAATCATACTGATGAGTGATTTGTTGCACATTCAGTACTAACCAACACTTAATATGATGTTAATTTTTATGCTTAATCTCTTTTATCTCTAAATAATTCATAGGATAACTTCATTTTAAGAGCAAATGCTTCAATTATTTTATAGCCATTTATTGGCCTAAGTAAATGCAGGCTATTTGAGTTTAATTGCTAATATATTTTTTAAATACCTAGACTTCTAGAAAAAAAAAAAAATTATGACAGAAAAATGTTTGGGAGACAACGTAATATTAAGCTAAAAATGAAAAAAAAAAAAAACGTAAATAAACTTGTATTTTAAAATATAAAAACAAATCAAACTTTTTCATGGTTATTTGCATAATTTCCTTTATTATTATTTAAATATTATAACTATTATCTTTTTTTTATTTTTTTAAGATAAATTTCTTTTTTTTAACTATTGTTCTTTGGGTCCTTTTAACAAAAATGACATCGTCCAGCACACTAGAATCAAAACAATACAGGTAAATTTTGAGTACTATTGCAATTTTATGAAATAGTTTTAGTAATTAATATAGAATATTTATAAACATTATCATAAACTTTTTTGAGTTTGAATTTAACATGTAAATAATATTCTTTCTTTTCTCAAAAATGAATTTATTGAATGTTTTATAAGTAATATGTAGTATATTGTAATTATATGTTGGGATTTTTTCCATCATTTAATATCAATTGTTATATGTTTGGAGAAAAATTTAAGCTTTATTTAAACTTATCTGAATACAGTTTAGTATTAACACGTTTTTAATAGTATTTTGATCTCTTTTTTTCTGATAAAGCAAACATAATCAGTGACAGTATTCACAAGGAAATTGTTTGGAATCTTTCGATTCGTGAATATTAAATAAGATAACCCTTTAATCTATTAAGCAATTCTGTCAAAGTCAGACTGAAGAATAAAATATATTTAGTCAATCGTTAATGGCTTACTGGTTAGCATTGATACCTTCCAAACAGCTGGCCCGGGTTCACTTCCCGGTCAACGCATTTGACATATGAAAAAAAAAAAGGATAAAATATATTAAAACGTTGGGTTATAAAATAATCGGATGTAGTAATAATAACACTAGAAGGTATTTGAAAAATTTAAATAAAGTTTAAATTTTTAAAAACCATTTAACATTTACCATTACATGATTGAAATAACCCAACATATAATTATAACCACAATACTATCATCAAATACTTTCAGACAAATAGTTTGTTTTATATTTTTGCTAAGTTTTTTTTTTAATCTAAAAGTTGATTTAAAAACAAAAGTTCGGTGGAAACATTTGCTTTATTATTACTATTATCTGAATATTTTATTAGTTAAATTACTTGTATGTATATATATACACACACAAGTTTTTGTTATAATAGTTGTACGTCAGTCTGCTGAAGCTAGAATCTAGGTTTAATTCTCTTTCTGATAAAAGTTGAATCTATTTTCTACTTATAATTTGGAATAGGAATTTTTTTTCCAAATAGTTATTTCATAATCGAAGGTTGGTCATTAAATACTAATGAATTATTTTTATTTACAAAAAAAAATAAGGAGGAAAAAAATGTCCGAACTCGTATCACCAGTGTAATTGACTAGCTTGATGACTAACGATTCCTTCATTATTTTTTATGAGACAATCTTGGACTAGACATTACAATAAAATGAGCTATATCTAACTATATATATATATAATTTGATTTGCAAGTGTAAAATTTCTGATATACTTTTGACACCGTCCACTTTAAATAAATACATTATATATTACTAATTATTAAGACTTATTATATACTTTTTCCTATATCTTTATTCATGTGCTTCAATAATGTGCGATGAAATGGAAGGTTAAGCACATCTTAATTATGTACATGTATATATGAAAAAATATTTTTTCTCATGTCCTTTTAAAGATAGACTAGTTCTAAATAGGAATTTAGCTAAGCTCCAATTATTAATCTTACTAACTTGTTTAATTGGAAACTCATGTCTGTTTTGACTAGGAACTAACTAGTCTAATATTAAAAAATCCTTCATATTTGAACAATTCATTTTTACAATTTAACCTTTTTTCTATTAATAATCTTAAGATTATTTATTACAAATGTAAGCTTTCAAGTATTACACATTTTACAAGTTATTATTTGATGTTTTAAAAATATAAAAGGAAATTTGTAAATGGCTGGCAGTGTTATCTACAAGAAATAGAAATTGACATCATTGGATAAATTTATGTATTCAAAAAGTTACTAGAATGGAATAATATTACACAATCATTGGATAAATTTTCTATTCAAACATTGTATGAATAAAATATTAGTTATTTTAATTCTATGTTATTAAAACTAAAATACATTTAGGTTTATCTAGCATTAAAGTAAGAAAAAAAATTAAAAATATTATTTACTGTTATTAAAATTTAAAAAAAAAATTACATTGTGTTATGGCAATTCTATGTTTGGAAAGTAAAAAACTGTTTTTTCTAAACTTTTTAAGAGTTGTTTCTTTTAAAAATAAATGTTTTCAAAGACAATTTCTTATTAGTGACAATGCTTTTGGTTTAAAACTAAGTCTTTTATAAAAATATTCCATCATAAACTTTAATTAGTAACTAATATTTATTTTTATAAAAGTGCCGATGGTATTGAAATTAAACTGAGAGACTGCAAACCTTTCAAGCGCTTATGACTATAAACAGCCAATCAGATTATAAATATTGAGACAGAGAATTTAACAAGAAAAGGGTGGTTCAACCCTCTTCTTTACTTATCTTTCTATATATCCAAGTCAGTCTAAAGTACTTAGATCTGAAAGGGTGAATCTTAAATATCTTCACACTCAACTTACTGAGTTCAAATTACAAACTTACAGCGTGAAATCTTTCAATTTACTATGCAGTAGTTTTTTGATATTATAACTTGCAGCAATGTATGTAAATAATATTTATTTTAATTTTAATACCATCTGCGCTTTATAAAAATAAATACTATTTACATACATTGCTGCAAGTTATAACATCAAAAAACTACTGCATTGTAAATCAAAAGATTTCACACTGTATGTTTGTAATTTGAACTCAGTAAGTTGAGTGTGAAGATATTTAAGATTCACACTTTCAGATCTAAGTACTTTAGACCGGCTTGGATATATAGAAAGACAAGTAAAGATGAGGGTGAAACCACCCTTTTTTTGTTAAAGTCTCTGTTTCAGTGTTTACGATCTGATTGGTTGTTTATAGTCATAAGCACTTGAGAGGTTTGCAGTCTCTCAGTTTAATTTTAATTAGTAAACAAATTACTAAAAATTATACTTTTTTAGAATTCCATTGTTTTCTCTAAGATTAAAATATTTGGCCAATTTAAAAATTCATATGTATTTATTTCTAGACCATCTTCCTCACAGCATTGCCATGCATTTATTAGGGTAATGTCAATCATATAAAAGATCCATATAATTCTGACACCTTCAGATTTTTTATCAAAGAATATGTTAAAATTATCACTTTGGTAAAAGAAAAGCTGCAAGCTATACTATGAAGTTATAAATAGATTTAAATCACTCTTGAGATTATATAGTGATTGCAGTGCCATTATAACAACACTAACTCTAATTTTCTCAGATATACTACTTATTTTTCCTCAAACCATTAGAAGAATTGCTATCATTAAGTAATCAGTATATTTTAAAAATAAGAATATGAGTATTTAATGATTATTAGGAAAATCAGTAAAAAAAGATAAAATACATAAAAGAGTAAAACATAATATTTTTTCTCTGATCACTAATTTTAAATATTTATTTGCTTTTTTTTATTAAAAAAATTAAAGATAGAAGTAAGTAGAATTTTTAAAAAGGGGTTTATCATATTTTTTTAAATAATTGTTATTAATTAATTTTAATAGATATTAAAAAATAGATTTTATAATAAATGCTTTATTTTTTTGCACTAAAAATACATCAAATAATTATTTTTTCATTCACACTTGAGTTTTTTATATCTAACTTAAAATAAAAGTGTGTGTGCGGAGATTCCAGAAATTAATTAAGTAAATTTCTTATTATAAAATGTAGAGATTGACATAATTAATTTATTACCCCTCTTCAAACTATTATTTTATGTTAAATGTAAAAAGCCCAATTATAGTTGAAGAAACAATTATTTTGGGTTTTGAGTACAAAATAAATAAATAGAAGCATTTATCATAAAATATTTTTTTATATGTATCATTTTTCAGATTTTAACATTAAGGTTGAAAGTCAAATTATACCATTTACAATATAATTTTATAATCACAATTTATTTTTATTTTAGTTTTAAAAGATTGTGTTAAGATACTTTTTAATGTAAAGTTTTTCTAAAATATGTATTGTAATGATCAAGTAGGAATAAGCTACTAACAAGTCCAAAAGACCAAGCAGGGACTCTTAACCAGCATGCATAGAGGTATCACTACCTCCATAAATCTACTTTAACCCCCTACTTAGGCTTCCTAGTCTCCACTACATAATTAACACCTTTGGCACCCCATAACTTCTCTTCTTATACAACTCAACATAACTCAGGGTCAAGCATAGATTCTATCCTCAGGGTTCTTTCATCAACTCATGACCTTTTACCCTAGATGTACTTTATTGGTTGAGGCATACACTTAATAAATACTGTTTATAGGACTTAATCAAGATATAATGACTTATAAGCCATGAATATACTGATTTATATAGTTTTCTAAAATCATTTATAGTTTTTTCAACAAAGATTATTTATATATTTTCTGTAATAATTTACATAGCTCTAAAAAGTTATCAATATATATAATTTCACACTTTATTCATATAGTTCTGACCCACAATAATAACAATACTGATTATTAATAAAATAAGATTTATTAAATGAATGAAAAGGAGTCAACAGGATAGCTCACATATTTTTACCTATTTAAAATAAAGTAATATACTGGTTTTTACATAGGTATACTTATAGGTGATGGTAGGTTACAGAAATGAAGAGAGTGTGCCCTACTTGATCCATAAGTAATAGAACTTGAATATAAGTCAGGCCATTATGGGTTTCAATATAACAACTTATCATTTATTTAATTTTTAAACATGAAGGAACTATTGTGCTCAGGTTGGATTTAGACTACCTAGAGATACCACTAATGTGTAGGTGTAGGTTATATTTTATAGAGTTAATTTGGAGCATCATGGAACTATGTTGTTTGTGGGCTGTCAATGGTTGAGAAAGAATGAAAGATTGGCTTGATGATCTGATGGCAGGATGCACAATTTAAACATGAATGTCCTTGGTCACATGTGGGTTCCTATTTTTAACCAAAGGCACATTCATATGAGACAAGTGTGCAATATCTTGAATAAAGAAAGGATAACAAATATCATTTTAATCTTATATAAAATGCCAATTAAAAAGATAATATTTATTGAAGATTTAATACAATGATATATAAAATATTGTAAATAAATTACTGTTGTTTAGTAGTTTATTAAGTATTGTCGAGTTTTATTTATTATCCAAAATTGTCAGATCAAACTACAAATTCCATAGGATTTTATTGGAAATTACTTTATTTGATCCTTAATTTGACCAGGTGTAACAAATTGAAGGGGATGTATTGGTCAGTGATTGTGAAGTGTCAACAATTTACAAAAATAATTTTGCCGAGTAATTCTATTTATAGAGAAAAAGTATATCCCTAAAACTTTTCCTGACTATATTCATCAGGTGGTGCCAGATAGTGATATTCATCATCATAATAATTAACTCACCAGTAGAATATGAAATATATAATTATTTATTTTTATATTATTATGTTTATTATATAACATAAAATTGTATTTTCAGTAATATTATATCATTATTATTGCATCACCAATCATTACAATATATATATATATATATATATATATATATATATCATCATCATCAACCATTATCAATACACTGCAGGATGAAGGTCTCTCCAAGTTTAATCCATCTTCTCCGATCTTTAGTTTCTCTTTTCCACAACACCCCTGCACATTTTCTTATTTCATCCATCCATCTCACATGTGGTCTCTTTCTGGGTCTTTTACAATTTCTTGTAATCCAGTTTAAAATTTCAATTGTCCATCTATTATCATTTTTTCTAGCAATATGTCCAGCCCAACTCCATTTCAATCTTTTAAATTTTTCAATAAGGTCAGTAACACCTGTTTGTTGTCTTAGCCATACATTGCGTTTTCGATCTCTTCTTGTTACTCCCAACATACATCTCTCCATACTCCTTTGAGTGGTCTGAAGTCTCTGTATTGATCTTCTATTAAGTGTCCAAGTCTCAGATCCATAAGTAAGAACTGGTAAAACACATTTGTTAAAAAACATTCTTTTCAAACACATAGGCATATTTCCTTTTAGTATCAAGTTAATTCTACCAAAAGCACTCCAACCAAGTTTAATTCTATGATTAATTTCCTCCATTATGTTTCCATCTGTATTAATAATCTGACCTAGGTATATGTAACTGTTAATTTCTTCTAATTCTTCATAATCAATCTTTATTTTTATATTTTGAGCAAATCGATTAAACATTACTTTAGTCTTTTTAACATTTATCTTTAGTCCTACTTTTCTACTTTCATCTGCTAACTCCTGCAACATTTCCTGCAGCTCTGAAGCATTTTTTGCAAACACAACTACATAATCTGCAAAATCTAAATGACTTAAATACTCTCCATTTACTTTCATTCCTTTAGTTTCCCATTTTAATCCACAAAATACTTCTTGCAGCACTGCTGTAAAACGTTTTGGAGATATGGAGTCACCTTGCCTTACACCTTTCTCAATGTTGATTTTTCCATTATCATTATGTAATCTAATTGTTGCTGTTGCATTTTTATAAATATTCTTTAAAATATGACAATATCCTGGATCTATACCTTGATGATCCAATGCTTTAATCACTGAAGAAATGTGTATAGAATCGAATGCCTTTTCATAATCTACAAATCCAAAACATAATGACAACTCATATTCATTTGTCCTTTCTATGACTTCTCTCAACACCTGGATATTATCTATTGTACTAAAACCACTTTTAAATCCAGCTTGTTCTCTTGGTTGGTGGAAATCCAAAGTTCTCTGCAGACGAGTTGTAATTATCTTGGTAATTTTTTTTATATAAAACTGATAAAAGGCTGATAGGTCTGTAATTTCTAATATCTTCTTTATCACCTTTTTTAAATATTAATATTATTACTGCATACTTCCAATCTTCCAGTACATCTTTATCATTTAGACATTTGGTATATAACTTTGCTAAAATTGTTTCTATTTCTTCACCTCCTTCTTTTAATATATCAATTATAATTCCATCATTTCCTGGAGCCTTTCCTTTCTTCATACATTTAATTGCATGTCTCACTTCTTCATTTAAAATTCTGGGCAATTCGGAAGATGTAATAGATATAGGAGGTACTTGTTCTTTATTACTATATAATTCTTGATAAAAATCTTCTACCAATTTCATGATGTCATCTCTCTTTTTAGTAATAATTCCATCTTTTTTTCTTATTGCAGATATAAATTTCCTACCAATACCAAAATGTTGTTTAACATTCTTGAGACTTTTATTTACTTCTACAGCTTTCCTTGCTATTTCACAGTTATACTTTCTTATATCATTTTCAACTCTTTTCCTTACCATTTTACAAAATTCGAGATATTCAATTCTTTTTAATACATCATTTTTGTATATCTTCATATTCCTTCTTTTCTTCATAAATTCTCTAGTCTCAGTAGAAATTTTATTAGCCAATTGCTGCTTTTTTCTACCAGCTATCTTTGTTGCAGTTTTTAAAAGTGTATCAGTTATTTTCATATTAATTTCATTCAAATCTGAATCATGTTCAAAATCTCCTAACACTTCAAACCTATTTGTAAGTTCTAATTTAAATTCATTAGAATGTTTCTGAAGATATATATATATATATATTGAACCAGTTGAAAAAGCACCACCACCTGAATGCAAGTCGGATCCAAACTCAGCTAAAACAAACTGAATTCAAACCCAACTCACCAGCTCAGATTAGTGGAAATTAAATCGACAGCACAGTGCTATGCACCAAGAAACTAGCTCAATGGTTGGTGAGGATTAGAGACCCCTGAACTGACACTAATATCGGATAATTAATTTACTAAATATAATTTTAGATTGAATCATATGTATAATATGTTCAGGTTGCCAACACAGACAGCAGACATTAACATTTAAAATAATTATTGAATAAGAGAATTAAGAACTAAGAAACCAAGTGTGTTTAGAAAATATTTAATAATAATAATATGTTTTGTTTGAATTTTAAATAATGATTATATTAATTAATTTTAGTCCTTAAACAAAGTTTATAATTATAATAAGAGTGGCAGTCCTTATTATATGCCAATGAGTATTACACAATATTTGAAAGTCTATATGTCTAAGCTCCCAACAAAAAAATAAAGGCAGATAAAGGTATTCATTTGTAAAGGACATTATTACTCTAATTTTATATGAAAGAATGTGAGATTTATTTTCACATTCGCAAATCCATTCATGAAGAGCAAGATATGTAATTTAGGGCATAACTTTAATCTTTATTGGAAAACATTTACTTTGAGATAACTGAGAATTTGTTTGACTTTAATTGAAATCACTTCATCACAAATTACGAGAATCAGAGCAGGCTTTAACAGAACAGAGGGGCAATGGTGCTGACAAATTATGAGCTATAAAATGAAATCAAAAGACAATGGCTGGTCAATGATCTAAGTCCTATGGCAGCTTGCGTTTCACATGCCTTACTGCCCTTTAAGATTGGAAACATGGGGGAACCCAGGCTGAGTCATAATTATGAGCCTTTGGTGTTCCAAATATAGCATGAGTGGAGGAGGAAGTGCTTTCTTCCTCGATAATTTAAAATAACAGAAATATTATCACTGACAAGCCTAACGGAGTGGAAGATTGCCCTATGTCAGCAACATTGAAGATGATGACTTGATAGTCACCATTTGAAAAATAAATCCCAATTATAGAATGCTCTACATGATGACTTGATCAAATTAATTAAAGTCAAATGAGCTTTTAACTAAAACTATTTTAATGCATTATAAAATTATATTAATCATGCCCCAAATATTGTGCCCTTCCTGAATCTAAGTAGCAAGTTACAAAGTTGAATTAGAATATATTTATTTATTCCTTTATCGGTCCTTTTGCAAAAAACATTTTAACATTATATATATGAATAAACACATATTGGTAAACATGAGAAAATAACTGGAGCATAGATTAGAAATGGAGCTAATAATTTATTATTAGCCGATTATAAAAATAAAAAAATATTTAACAATTTCTTTCAACTCGATGATTGATAGAACTGTATAAATCTAGTTCTAATGGGTGAGAATTATTATCAGATTTAATATTATATTATTTTCATGAGGCAAATAGAACAAAGGAGTTCATCAAGTCGAAGGATTATTGGCATATAATTAAAAATAAATGACATTAGTAAATCACACAAATGTATATATAATATAATGAACCGCCATCGTAAAAAAGGAAATTTAAAGACTAGAGATTGAGAGAATTTATGTAATTTAAAATAGCATAAATAAAAGGTTTTACACAGAGTATTACATTTATAAATGAGAGGAGCTCTTAAAGGGAGTGTAAAGTAAAGTTCAAAAACTGTCCAGATAGTTTAAGGTTCATTATGGAAATATATTACCCTATTATCCCGGGGCTGGGTTCCTTAGTTTACACATCCAGGTCAGTAAAATGTAGGCACCATTTGGTCGATTACTTGAACAGTATTTTAATGAATTTTCATGATTTTAGCAGCATGATTGGTCCGGAAAAGATTCAGCAGCTTATATTGAAGATTTTCCTGGGACTTCAGGAACCATAGCTAGATTCCTGGTGTTTAGCCCCTTACCATGATAGGAACACTATTTGAATTCATGATTTAAAATGCATAGAGTTTACTGCACTTCTCTACAACAAAGATGGCTTCCCCAAACTTTTCAGAGATATATATATACTGTCCTCTGATGCCTTCAGGCTTGCACTTCTTTCATTATCAATGTTACAAAATTTTGGTTGTTTTTAGATACCTTCCTTCGATAAAGCTTTCAAACTCATTAACTTGAATTCATTTTCTAATTAGAAAATGAATTCTTAAAATCAGAAAAATGATTTTAATTAGGAAATTTTTACATTTTAAATACTTATCTTTTTTTTAATTAATAAAACTTTAACCATTGTTTTGGAAAGGAAAAATCTGAAAGCTTATCGAAAGAATGTAGCTTTTAATCAATAAAGTTTTAACAAATTATTTCAAGTAAAAACAAACATTCCTGATTCAATAAAACTTTCAAACAATTATATATATTTAAATATTTACAAATATATACGCACAATCCATGCAGTTGTTATATATGTAAATTCATGAATAATTCTATCCTGAATTTACTAATAGCATTGATCAATTTAAACTCAAACGAATTAATTTTAACATACATTTATGAAATAAGTTTTTCTTTATGGAAATTAGTGTGGATTGAACATATAAAGCCCCATTGCATCGAAAATTTAAGGTTAGCATTAGGGTTTGAATTGGGTTTATGGCTATATGTCATGAAGCTAGGATTGAACTCATATCTGTCTGTTTCATTTCTTTTCACTTCAAAAAAAAACAATGAAAAAAATCTCTTTACTTATACATGATACAGTCACATAAGTGTACTCGACTAGTTGGTAGACTCTGGGAGAACAGCATGAGCATGAATAATATCATCTGTACAAACTACAAAATTATACATGTCTCATTGCGATTATTTTTTTAATATTATCTAGCTTATAAATAGGTCCGTTAATCAAGTCTCATTTTTTCTATGGTCATGTCAGTCGGTCGTCTGTATATATATATATATATATATATATATATATATATATATATATATATATATTATATATATATATCTGTCTCTTCATTTAATGGTTATACTATTGTTTCCCTGGATCAGGTGGCCCATATGAGTTGAACTTTTGATGGTGGTCATAGTTTTGGTCCTTTCTTGTTGGTGTGAAATTCCCATAGTCTATTGCTGTCAGTAATTCTATGGTCTTTTCTGCGACTGAATGCACAAAAAAATTCTTTAACATTATATTGATGAGCGATGGGGTTCTCTCCTGGGTCTCCTTTGAAAATTTGAGTCTGTATCGAGGATTCAGGGAATGGCATCTGTAAATTCCTCATACTAAGTTGAGGATTCATCATCCATCTCCTTTCTACTTTTGGTTTTATTGTATTAGTGGTCTGAACATCTTCTTTTTCCCTTTCTGTATTTATATCAGCTTCTTTGACCATTTCTTGATTTGAGTCATCTTCTCCACTGTTGTCTTCTTTGTTATCTACAACTTCTTTTGGTGTGGTCAGATCATCTTCAACATCTATTTATGGGGCTTCATAAGGATTTATTTCTTGCTGATGCTTTACATTCTCTGGGTTTGAGTTGGTTTGGATGCCTTGTTCTTCCTCAAGCCTTAAAATCTTTTCCATCATCATCAGCATTAACTTCCTGTCTTCTCTCATTTCTCTGAGGATTGTATGCAAAGTTTCTCTTTACATTTTTAAAAATAAGTAAATAATATAATAAACAATGTGAATCACAAACTTATGGCACTCTCTCTATATACTTAAATAATGACTTTTTTCTATAGTACATTTAATTAGGTCTCTGATTACTGGTCCCATTATCCCTATCTTCACTAGCTGCTGCATATTATTTCCCCAATCTATGTAATCTGCCTTTTTTAGTTTAGTTTTAGTTTACCTATGTTTTCTTGGTTAGCTTTTTCTGTTAATTCTTTGAATGAGACATGTATTTTATTTAGAATAAAAACTATTAAAGATAAGAAAAACAAATATTACTCACTTTCTGTCTGTTCAACTGTTCTCCCATGTCTGAAAAAAAACTATACAAATAATTAGTGATATACAAATATATATATATATATATATATATATATATATATATATATATATATATATATATTAGCAGGTAGTACAAGTAATTCTCTGTATTGGACACATTTGGCTTTCATTATTTAGACAACTAACCCACTACTGTGCTGACAATCAAATTTGCTGAGAAATTTATTTATATGGGCTCCAGTGAGCAAAATGAGATCAATAGAGCATGTGAAATAAGCCATTGACCCCCAAACCACATATGATTGATTTAATTTTTGATAGAACAATTTGATTGATGAATATTTATTATTTATTAACAACTGACGCGTTCCTGACCTGAGTTTAAATATAGGAGTTCACTACTTCATTTTTACTAAGCATGAGGATTTCACACACAAAAAATGTCAAAATTAATATTACACAAGAACTTTTATTTGTTGATATCATTTTTAATCTTGCTAGCATGAAAGCGTGTAAACCATTTAAGCATTTTGCCAACTGCATCTGGCTGCTTGGTGTACACAAAAGGTCTTCACCTGCTTTGAGGTTACTCTAGAATTTATTGTCATTAAAGCGTGCTGTCACACTGCATCGGACCACTTGATATATAATTCCCAGTTTTAAGGTCATCGCCTACTTTGAGGCTACTAAGAATATGGAGCAAACATTTAATATATGTGCTAGCAAGCAATACCGTGAAATTTAAAACTTTTAACATGATATCATATTGGATATTTTTAATTATAACAACTGAGATGAATACTAATTAATTTTGACACAGACAAATGTTTCATTTATTTTACCCCTTGCTTTGATCTACTCTTACTACTTTCCTAATGATAATTTTCTTTCCTGTCACGAACGCTTATAACACAAACGTATAATATATATACTGATATAGTACACGTATAATTAATTATACATATATTTAAATAATTATTCTAACTAACAATACTATTACGGAATTTAACAAACAAATTGTATTACTGACTGAGCATTTAAAAAAATAATCTTGAAAACATTTAATTGTAAAAAAAAAAATTACAAAATGACCTTTTAATTTATCAAATCATTTCAGTTATGCATTATAAATCGCATAACTTTTCTTCAAATATATATAACATTCTACAAAAATATCACTTTCTACTGAAACATATACTTTATCGAGATCTCAATTGACTGAGTAACTAAAATCATAACTACTACCTACAGGGTGTGTGGGGTTTATAAATCGAAGCTCCAATGATTGGGCAGCCCAAAACATAACCATGTACCAGTCAAAAAAACACCACCATCTGAACGCAAGTCGGATCTAAACTCAGCTGAAACAAACTGAATTCAAACCCAACTCACCAGCTCAGATTAGTGGAAATCTAAATCGACGGCACAGTGCTATGCACCAAGAAACTAGCTCAATAGTGGTGAGGATTAGAGATCCCTGAACTGACACTAATATCGGATAATTAATTTACTATATATAATTTTAAATCGAATCATATGTATATGTTTGGGTTGCCAACACAGACAGTGGACATTAACATTTAAAATAATTATTAAATAAGAGAATTAAGTACTAAGAAACCAAGTGTGTTTAGAAAATATTTAATAACAATAGTTTGTTTTGTTTGAATTTTAAATAATGATTATATTAATTAATTCTAGTCCTTAATCAAAGTTTATAATTATAATAAGAGTGGCAGTCCTTATTATATGCCAATGAGTATTATGCAATATTTGAAAGTCTATATGTCTATGCCCCAACAAGAAAATAAAGGCAGATAAAGGTATTCATTTGTAAAAGACCTTATTACTCTAATTTTATATGAAAGAATGTGAGATTTATTTTCACATTCACAAATCCATTCATGAAGAGCAAGATATGTATTTTAGGGCATAACTTTTATCTTTATTGGAAAACATTTACTTTGAGATAACTGAGAATTTGTTTGACTTTAATTGAAATCACTTCATCACAAATTACAAGCATCAGAGCGGGCTTTACCAGAACAGAGAGGCAACAGTGCTGATGAATTATGAGCTATAAAATGAAATCAAAAGACAATGGCTAGTCGATGATCTAAGTCCTATGGCATATTGCATTTCACAAGTCTTACTGCTCTTTAAGGAGATGTGAAACACGGGGGAACCCAGGCCGAGTCATAACTATGAGCCTTTGATGTTCCAAATATAACATGAGCGGAGGAAGAAGTGCTTTCTTCCTCAATAATTTAAAATAACAGAAATATTATCACTGACAAGCCTAACGGAGAGGAATATTGCCCTACGTCAGCAACATTGAAGATGATGACTTGATAGTCACTGTTTGAAAAATAAAACCCAATTATAGAATGCTCTATGTGATGACTTGATCAAATTAATTAAAGTCAAATGAGCTTTTAACTAAAACTATTTTAACACATTATAAAATTATATTAATCATGCCCCAAATATCGTGCCCTTCCTGAATCTAAGTAGCAAGTTACAAAGTTGAATTAGAATATATTTATTTGATTCCTTTATTGGCCCTTTTGCAAAAAACATTTTAACATTATATATATGGATAAACACATATTGGTAAACATGAGAAAATAACTGGGGCATAGATTAGAAACAGAGCTAATAATTTATTATTAGCTGATTATAAAAATAAAAAAAAACATTTAATAATTTCTTTCAACTCAATGATTGATAGAACTGTACAAATCTAGTTCTAATGGGTGAGAATTGTTATCAGATTTAATATTATATTATTTGCATGAGGCAAATAGAACAAAGGAGTTCATCAAGTCGAAGGATTATTGGCATATAATTAAAAATAAACGACATTAGTAAATCACACAAATATATATATATAATATAATAAATGAACTGCCATCGTAAAAAAGGAAAGTTAAAGACTAGAGATTGAGAGACTTTATGTAATTTAAAATAGCATAAATAAAAGGTTTTACACAGAGGATTACACTTATAAATGAGAAGAGCTCTTAAAGGGAGTGTAAAGTATAGTTTGGAAACTGGCCAGATAGTTTAAGGTTCATTATGGAAATATATTACCCATTTCTTTTGGGGCTGGTTTCTTTAGTTTACACATCCAGGTTGGTAAAACATAGGCACCATTTGGTCAATTACTTGAACAGTATTTTAATGTATTTTCACGATTTTAGCAGCATAATTGGTCCGGAAAATATTAAGCAGCTTCATTGAAGATTTTCATGGGACTTCAGAAACCATAGCCAGATTCCTGACATTTAGCCCCTTATCATGATAGGAACACTATTTGAATTTACGATTTAAAATGCATAGAGTTTACTGCACTTCTCTACAACAAAGATGGCTTCCCCAAACTTTTCAGAGCTATATATACTGACCTCTGATGCCTTCAGGCTAGCGCTTTTTTCATTATCAATGTTACAAATTTTGGGTTGTTTTTAGATACATTCTTTCGATAAGGCTTTCAAACTCATTAACTTGAATTCATTTTCTAATTAGAAAATGAATTCTTAAAATCAGAAAAATTATGATAATTAGGAAATCCTTACATTTTAAATACTTATCTTTTTTTTTTAATTAATAAAACTTTAACCATTGTTTTGGAAAGGGAAAATCTGAAAGCTTATCAAAAGAATGTAGCTTTTAATCAATAAAAGTTTTAACAAATTATTTAAAGTAAAAACAAACATTCCTGACACAATGAAACTTTCAAACAATTATATATATTTAAATATTTACAAATATATACGCACAAATCCACGCAATTGTTATATATATAAATTCATGAATAATTCTATCATGAATTTATTAATAGCATTGATCAATTTAAACTCAAACAAATTAATTTTAACATACATTTATGAAATAAGTTTCTCTTTATGGAAATTAGCATGGATTGAATGTATAAAGCCCCATTGATTTGAAACTTTAAGGTTAGTATTAGGGTTTGAAGTGGGTTTATGGCTAGATGTCATGAAGCTAGGCTCAAACTCAGATCTGACTGCTTCAAATATATATATAATTGCCAATTTTTATTCATATTTGATAAATCTTCTGTTTTTTTTTTCAAATTATAATTATTTATTAATTGTAAAAATAAAATGCAGTACAATATTTTTCTCTTTTTTTATAAAAAAACTTATTTTAATACTTTTAATTCTTTTTTTAGTCCAACTTAGTTATTTATCTCTTACTAAGAATTTTATAGATGGGAAATCTTTATAAGATGTTTATATAATGACATAATAATTTAAATTATAGTTATTATAGTTATTTCTAAATATGATCTATTAGATTTATCCAGAACTTTGAAACTATTGAAATAATCCAATAGTTTTTACTGTTAAAAAATAAAAAAAAATTTATTCTTATTTTTACAATATTATAAATATATTCTTACACAAACATTTTTCAGAAGGGCAGCCAAAGGACTTTTAGTACTTCTACCTCTTTTAGGACTCACATACGTTTTAGTTATTGTTGGGCCAACAGAAACTGGTGTCAGTAAAACCATATTTCTTTATTTAACAGCAATTCTTGTTTCTACCCAGGTAAATATTTTATAATTGTTTTTATTCATATTTATATACATTATTGCATGTAGATAGAATTTTCAAGAATAATATTAGTACTATTTTATTATATTGATAATGAAGATTTTATTGAGCATTCAAATAACTTTAAAGTTCTTCAAGCTACCTAATTAATTTATATAATTTTAATATAATATGAGTCTTTGACTATTTTTTAATATTTATATAATTTAAATCTTTAAAAAATGTTAATTCATTGTCATCATCACTATTATAATTTTCAACATTAATTATCCAAGAAAGTTTCTTCTTGTTTCATATATTTTCTCTCATCCATAGCTTATTTTCTTCAAGTCTGTTCAATATTTTTGTCTCATCCATTTATATTATGTGTTATCCTTTTGAATGTCTTTTATAATCTATTGGGATACAATTCAAGATTTCTGATACCAGTTTATTATTATATCTTCTAGAAATATGCTACACACAGTTTCATTTCAGGTTTTTAATTTTTTTACTGATATCAATGATACCTGCTTGATGCTCTTTGTTATTACCACAGTGGGATCTACTCTTTTTTGTATACTATTAAGTCTAGTTTTTTATAAAATAAAGAAACCTCAGATAAAACATAACTATTAAAAACTCCTTATTCACATATTTAGGCATATTTCTTTTTAATATTTCCTTATTGCTGCTAAAACATATCTAATTTTATGTTTATGATTATTTTATTATTATGTTTTCATCATATCAATACTCTGACCAAGATATTTGTAATTATTAGCTTTTTCTGAACAATAATTATCCATTTATATTTCCTTTCTCAGTGAAAAATTAATTGACCACTAGTTTTTTAGATTTATCTTTAGACTCCCAGTTAAGCTTTCAGTTGATTAGGTTCAGCTCAAGACTCAGATTTTTTAAATAGACAGATGTTTATTCAGAACAGTTCCAAACTTTTAAATTTAAATAATATGAATGTATTGTTTCAGAGATGTGTTGATATGGGAAATATTTTAATTAAATTTTGATGTTTTGTTCTTTTTGGTATAGATGGTATTGGAGACCAGCATTGATAAAAGGTAATAGTAAACACCGAGAATAAGCATACATAGAATTGTTACAAATATCTGATAAAAAAGTCTTCACAAGTTTCACTGATATCAAGTAATTATTAAAATAACATTTGGTTTATAAATAAAAACAGTTTTTAGGTACCATGTCAACTGACAATTGTATACTTATACATATTTATAGTGTACTGACACTAGTGTTGAGTGTAGTGGACCATATAAAATCAATTTTCTATAATAAAACCTACCTAATATAAAACTAATACTGATAGGTAATTTATATTCTAAAATAACAAATTTTAATTTATTAATTTTCATTATTAGATAAATTTCCCAAATAAAATATAAATACACAATGTTAAGTAGTACATCTTGAAAATGTTTATCTAGACAGCAATTTATATTTCTCAACACAAATATTTAGCAATGGGATAATAATAAAGATATTAATTATTCTACATTTGCTCTGCCAATTTATATTTTTAAAAACAAATAAAAATAAGGGCATTTTGGCCGTAGAATTAATTGTGGAACGAGAGGCTAAAGAAGACAGACATGAAAAAAAAACTTTTTACAATATCATCTTCAAGATCTGCGGAACAAAGTTTTTAAAACTAAAATAGTTTAGATGTTTCAAATTATTCAAATGTAATAAATGACAAATTTCTTGTAAAAATAAGTAAAGAAGGACCTCTTCAAAATAAAAGCTTGAATTGCCTTATGTATAAGGAGAACACATGTTTTTCGGGTTGCCATTTAGATAGATTGTTAACTAAATAGAAAAATCGTTGAAAAAAATGATTAGTTTATTCAGGTAATAACAAACCAACTATACCGTTTTTCTTTTAACATTTTTAATGAAATTGATAACATAGATTCTTTTATAAGTGGTTTTAACAACTGGAAACATTCTTGTGGCCATTAAAAAAACATGATATATCCAAACGTTACCATGAATGGTCGATAAAATGGCATTTATTTAAAAGGACTTGAAAAATTAAAATTTAATTGTTCAATACCATCAAAGTACTAAAGATAGGGGGAAAAAGTGTATTTGAGAGAATTGTAGAAATAATTCCTTATTTAATAAATTGAAATGTAGCTGTCTGAAATTCGGATTAACTTTAGCACTCTCATAACCGCAATTTTCTTTAGAACTACTATCAACATTTGACTTAGTTTTAAATACACACAGTAATTTTTTAAACAAAAATGGTACTAAGTATATACTTAATCATATATTTTAAATTGAAATGATTTGGCCCTTCTTTCAAAATGAGGAGAATTATAATATAAAAATTAAGCAAGCAAAGTAAAATTCTTTATTTTCGATTGTATTTCGGATATGTCATTTAGAACAAATGACTATTATAATTTAATTTGTGCATAAAAACATATATGATGAAATTGTTGAACATTTTAATAATTTTATAATTACGTTTACAGATTTGGTCAAGGCATGTTGTTTATGGCAATATTTAAAATTAGTTAGTTGTCCATCAAAAACTTATTTCTATTATACAGCTTCTACTTTATAAAATAAGAAGTATGATTACTATAAGTGAAAAACGTGAGGCATTTGAAATGAAAGATAGGATTAAACAAGAATACGTACTTGCTTTAATTTTCATGATAGCTGTCTTTGGAACTATTTCTAGGCAGCTTAATAAAATAGATCACATGATGCATACAAGTCTGATGGTAGGATTTTTAATTTAAATCCATTAAAAACACAACCAACATAATTACCATCTTCTTAAATAATATATTGTTAGTATAATGATGACTGAATTATTTTTGCCAATTAAAAAGATGATTTTCAGTCTGCACTTAATGTTTGAGTGCAACATATAAGGTCATTGGATAACAATTAATGTTTACAAAACTTAAGCTCTTTAATAGCCAGTGATGGAAGAAAAATCCTTAGCAATTTTTAATTTGAAAATATAAATCAATTCCTTAATAGTTATATAAGTCAGAAATCTAAACTCTAGTATGTCTGGGTGCAACACAAACTTCAATGTGCTGCTTATGTTAACAAGTTAAAAGATTATTTAATTTCATGAAAATAATCAATACTACTAAGTTAGCTATATATTGAATTATTATGTTACATAATTTATTATATAGAATGAGATTTGGGTATATAAAGAACACAATACAGAAGCATTAGAAAAAAAATATTTAAGAATGGTGTCCACAATTTTAAAAATACAATAGGAAGATTATATAAACAATCATTATCTTCTTCAACTTAGTGGATGTGATATTATACAGTCCACCATTGTAAAATAATATCTTCACTGGATTGGATATAAAAACAAATGAACATTACAAAACTTCCTAAAACAATGTTTTATGGTGAAAATGAAAATGGTTTTTGTGAGAGAGCTAGATTACATCTAAGTTATAAGGATTATCAAATAAATTCTAAGGAAGTGTAAAATTAATTGTTTTAATTGAAAAGATATGTTAGAGAGAAGAATACTTTAGAGAACTACAATTGTACTTGGATTGAAGTAATTCAAGGAAAAAAAATATGTTAAAGAAATTAAGACATATCAATGTAATAGAAAATGGACTAAAGTGTTTTGTATGAGGATTGTGATTTACAGATTAGTCATTATAATCATTGCAAAACACATATCTAAAGCATTTTTTATCTTTTCTTTTTCCCTTGGGATTGGAATGCTTATACAGCTTTAAGAGTGATTGCTATATTTATGTAAAAACAGCAGTGATAATATTTTAATTAAAGCTATTAAAGAATTTATCAAAGAGGAGTTGTTATTGTCAAGTTACAGAAATCAGTCTTATGACAATGGTAATAATATGAAATTTAAAAATTTAAGATGTTCAAACATTAATGAAGCAAAAAAAATCATTTTGCTTTTTATTTACCACATGCTGCTTTTAATTTAAATTTTATTCTTGTTGATCATTATTAATCATTTATTGAAACAGTTAATTTCTTTTTTTAATACAAAATTAATAGATCATTTAATTAATGCAAAATATTTAAAAATATGCATACATTTTAATTACAACGTCTATCACCAGAATTTTCCATATGTCATAGCATTGGCCGGGACGCGAATCCACAACCACGTGCAACCAACTACTTGCTTGCAAGGCTGTTGTGATGACCTCTCAGCTAACAACCCTTGATGTCTATCACTAGAATTTCGATGGAATGTAGGCTATGTAGCATAAAAACAATTTCCTTGCAGTTATCTGGAGTTATAAAAGCTGTAGAACGCTATAATATAATAAATAAACCAAAAAGTAAAATCGGAAGTATTATCAATAATAAAACTTATAGTATGATTATTTTGTCAAAATACAGCACAATATTAATGTTATTAGTAAAATATCTCAAAGAAGTGAGATACAAATAACCTAGTTTTAGAACATATAAAATAACTTATAATTTTTTTAAAAACTTATTGCAATACTAGTTTCACAAACGCAATAGGTAGGAAGTAGTTTTGAATTATGCAAAATTTTAACAAAAATATTTGAATTTAAAACTAAGGCATAAAACAAAAATCATAATAATTCCAGTAAACATAAAATTGAAGAAGATGCAGAATATTTATTTAATTTAGAATATTTTTTGAAAATAATAAATTGATTACAGTGAAAATATTATCATCATCATCATTATTATCAACCATTATCAATCCACTGCAGGATGAAGGTCTCTCCAAGTTTAATCCATCTTCTCCGATCTTTAGCTTCTCATCTCCACATCACCCCTACACATTTTCTTATTTCATCCATCCATCTTACATGTGGTCTCCTTCTGGGTCTTTTACAATCTCCTGGAATCCAGTTTAAAATTTCAATTGTCCATCTATTATCATCTCTTCTAGCAATATGTTCAGCCCAACTCCACTTCAATCTTTTAATTTTTTCAATGAGGTCAGTAACACCTGTTTGTTCTCTTACCCATACATTGTGTTTTCGATCTCTTCTTGTTACTCCCAACATACATCTCTCCATACTTCTTTGAGTGGTCTGAAGTCTCTGTATTGATCTTCTATTAAGTGTCCAAGTCTCAGATCCATAAATAAGAACTGGTAAAACACATTTGTTAAAAACCTTTCTTTTCAAATACATAGGCATATTTCCTTTTAATATCAAGTTATTTCTACCAAAAGCACTCCAACCAAGTTTAATTCTATGATTAATTTCCTCTATTATGTTTCCATCTGTATTAATATTCTGACCAAGGTATTTGTAACTCTTAACTTCTTCTAATTCATCATAATCAATCTTTATTTTCATATTTTGAGCAAATCGATTAAACATTACTTTAGTCTTTTTAACATTTATCTTTAGTCCTACTTTCCTACTTTCATCTGATAACTCCTGCAACATTTCCTGCAGCTCGGAAGCATTATTTGCAAAAAACAACTACATCATCTGCGAAATCTAAATGACTTAAATAATCTCCATTTACTTTCACTCCTTTAGTTTCCCATTTTAATCCACAAAATACTTCTTGCAGCACTGCTGTAAAAAGTTTTGGAGATATGGAGTCACCTTGTCTTACACCTTTCTCAATGTTGACTTTCCCAGTATTATTATGTAATCTAATTGTTGCTATTGCATTTTTATAAATATTCTTTAAAATATGACAATATCCTGGATCTATACCTTGATGATCCAATGCTTTAATCACTGAAGAAATGTTTATAGAATCAAATGCCTTTTCATAATCTACAAATCCAAAACATAATGACAACTCATATTCATTTGTCCTTTCTATAACTTCTCTCAATACTTGAATATGATCTACTGTACTAAAACCACTTTTAAATCCAGCTTGTTTTCTTGGTTGGTGAAAATCCAAGGTTCTCTGTAGACGAGTTGTAATTATCTTGGTAAAAATTTTATATAAAACTGATAAAAGGCTGATAGGTCTGTAATTTCTAATATCTTCTTTATCACCTTTTTTAAATATTAATATTATTACTGCATTCTTCCAATCATCCGGTACATCTTTATCATTTAGACATTTGGTATATAACTTTGCTAATATTTTTTCTGTTTCTTCACCTGCTTCTTTTAATATATCAATTATAATTCCATCATTACCTGGAGCCTTTCCTTTTTTCATACATTTAATTGCATTTCTCACTTCTTCATTTAAAATTCTGGGCAATTCGAAAGATGTAATAGATATAGGAGGTACTTGTTCTTTATTACTATATAATTCTTGATAAAAATCTTCTACCAATTTCATAATGTCATCCCTCTATTTAGTAATAATTCCATCTTTTTTCCTTATTGCAGATATAAATTTCCTACCAATACCAAAATGTTGTTTTACATTCTTAAGACTTTTATTTTCTTCTACAGCTTTTCTTACTAGTTCACAGTTATACTTTCTTATATCATTTTCAACTCTTTTCTGCACCATTTTACAAAATTCGAGATATTCAATTCTTTTTAATGCATCATTCCTGCATATCTTCATATTCCTTCTTTTCTTCATAAGTTCTCTAGTCTCAGTATAAATTTTATTAGTCAATTGCTGCTTTTTTCTACCAGCTATCTTTGTTGCAGTTTTTAAAAGTGTATCAGTTACTTTCATATTAATTTCATTCAAATCTGAATCATGTTCAAAATCTACTAATACTTGAAACCGATTTGTAAGTTCTAAT
Organism: Epiperipatus broadwayi; assembly: GCA_028023455.1. NCBI lineage: Eukaryota > Metazoa > Onychophora > Udeonychophora > Euonychophora > Peripatidae > Epiperipatus > Epiperipatus broadwayi. Next base: position 39,833 of record JAQFVV010007258.1, on the reverse strand, counting down.
TTAAATTCATTAGAATGTTTCTGAAGATTAGGAATATCAACTATAAATATAGTTTTTCTTAATAATTTGTGTCTCTCTAGTTTTACATTAACATGTATCTTACCCCTTACTAATCGATGATCACTTCCTGTGTTAAATTTATTAAGAACATTACAATCTTGAAATATGTATTTCCTGTTAGTCAAAATATAATCCAATTCTGCTGTACCTTCATTTGGATGCTTCCATGTCCATTTCCTTCTAACATTTTTCTCAAAAAAAGAATTCATAATATAAAGTTTTTCCTTCTCTGCAAACTCCACAAGTCTATGTCCTCTCTCATTTCTATTACCATAACCAAAATTACCTACAACACTTTCATCTTTCATTTGTTTACCAATTCTAGCATTAAAATCTCCCATAACAATTTTAAAATGTTGTTTACTCTGATCAAAAGCCTTTTGTACATCCATATAAAAATCTTCTACTACTTCATCACTGTGAGAACTTGTTGGGGCATAAACCTGAATTATCTGCATTTGATATCTGCTATTAAGTTGTATAACTAATCTTGCCACTCTGTCTGATACACCATCAATCTCCACAATATTGTTCTTCCACTTTTTATTTATAATGAATCCTACTCCACTTGTATTTCCAATATTTGTGCCTTTATAATAGAGCATATGTCCACTTTTTAAATCAATTGTTTCTTCACCTTTTCTTCTAACTTCACAAAGTCCAATAATATCCCATTTAATATAAGAGAGTTCTTCTTCTAATTCTTGAAATCTTCCTTCACTTGAAAGTGATCTGCAGTTGTAAATACCTAAATAAAAAGTCGTCATCAAATGGCAGTCTGGGTCCGCCTCCAGGATATTCTTAGCACCCTTCGCCTTCGGCCACCAACCGCTGCCTTGGTTGGTGACTTTACAGCCTCCTGAGATTAAGGGCCATGCTTTATTTTTGTCTGTCATAATTGTATATATATATATATATATATATATATATATATAAATGGTATATATATATATATATATATATATATATATATATATACATGGTAATGGACGAAAGATTTTGGATTTGTATATACTGACCACAAGGGCGCCACTAGTCTGAAAATATCACATCACATCACATCACTAGACTTTTATTTTAAGGGTGGAAAGGATATGTGAACCTAAATGTGCTGAACTAAACTCAGGGAGAAACAAAAGATCTTATGGATTGTTTAGACAATTGAGAAATAAAAGTGCCAAACAAACGTCAGCCAAATAAATTCAAACAATTTGAAAATTTTATTAAAAATTTTTTTAAGTGTCATAGCATTGGCTGAGATGCGAACCCGCAACCCAGGCAACTGCCACGCAGTCGCACTGATCTCTCGAACACCAATGCAAGACAATTTTATTACAAGTTGGACAATATAATAAAGAAATCTAGCCATGAATACAAATGTGACTTAGATTTGAATACACATATTTATCAGAGAGCACACATGAGTACGGCAAACATGAAAACATTAAATGCTTTGGCAGCAAAATTTTCTCACCTAAAAATAAAGAAATAGATAGGATAATATCTTCCTGCTAGTAATTTATAAAATTACATAAAAAACAGCAGTTCTAGTTTCCTAATTGAGAGATATGAAAACAGTTACAGTCTTGTAGAAAATCAATGAAACTAGTGTGGATGATCAATCAGTAGCATATAAAATATACACTTATCATGCACCTTCTGATAAATGAAAATTGAACACAAACTTGGAATCTTAAAACTAAAATTCCAAGACACAATATGAAATATAATAAGAAAAAAAACAACAATTATTACATATGAGGTTAAATATTGATTAAAAATACAGGTTTATTAAGATTGAGCAGAGATTTAATTAAAAGAATTTACCCTGGCTAGAATAAAAAAAAATATTTACGGTAAAGCAATGTTCATGTAAAGTGTGCACTTTTGTATTAGTTCATATTCCAGGAATTTTTGACAGTGGCAAGATAGAGGTATAGAGGTTCCAGTTTCTTTTAAATGTCCATGGTATGACTGAAGGAGAGTTGGAAGTTAGGGATTCATCCTTTGTTTAAGTTAGCAAGACATCTTGAGGATGGCAACACTCAGAGCAGTAGATTTGGACATCTTGTAAAACAACAAAGTCCGTTAATAATTACAAGTTTTTAGAAGGAATTAAATGTCTGAACTGCCATCCAAAATGGTATGAGTCTCAACAGGCTATAATCAAAGTGTGCATGAAATACTGAATCTCTCACTTTGAAGCAGCATGTTAGTCAAGAATAGAAGCAAAAAAAAACTATTGTTCCAAAATTATGGGGTCATTTATACCAGGCTATATTTCCTGCAAAAACCTTTCCTGTTGTCAGATTCTATGCCTAAGAGCAGGGCAAATCTTAATCTCCCACTCAATCTAATTTAAAAATTCTAACCAGGAATTATTTTAAACAAAAACAACAACACAAAATTAAATCTCCACTTTTAGAATGAGTAGAAATGATAAAAGAGACAGAAATGTAATAAACAACCCTGCTTGTTTTTAATCAAATTGATTAAAAAAAAGTTTTTAAAAAAGTAAAAAAACAAGTGGTAACAAAAAACTCTCTTAAAATCAATTTTATATAAAAAACAAAATATATTTTAAACATGAACACATACTCTTTTTAAACAATTAAAAAAAAATTTGTTTTAACATTAGAAACTTAATGAAAATTAAAAGTTTTTAATTTTGGCAGTAAATTCCTTGAATAAGATATCAATCTGGTTCAATATATATATATATATATATATATATATATATATATATATATATATATATATATATATATGTATGTGTATGTGTGTGTATTTACAAGATGGTAGGGATACCGATGTTGATGGTTTTCATCTATTTTGTGAACTAATGTTTACTGTCTGGAATTATTTCAGGGCAAACTATATTTTGACTTACATTGACAAACAATCTATTTGTGCATAATGTGATCTATTATCTAAATAATAATTAATATCAGTGGAATTTCAAAGTTTTAAAATGATTATCATTAATCTAAAGTGGAGCTATGATATCCACAATATTTTGTTCTGGCCCTCTTTGCACATATTTTGTTTATAAACTTTGATTAGAATAGAATATGTATTTTATAGTAAACAGCAAGTGTACAGCATTTTTCAATAAGCACACACAAAACAGATACATTTTTACATTTTGTTGTATGTATATATGAGTTTAATATTATAATAAACACAATTTTTAAAAATAACATTAATAAATTCAAAAAAGAGGTGACAGTATGACATCCAAATCTAATAAATTTTTATAAATATGTATAATTTCATATAAAAAATTATTTGGAAACCTGTAATTATATAAATGAAAATGTATAAATGAAGATGTGTACAGCAACTATACCTTTTTGTATTTATAACTTTCAGCTTCTTTCATATTAGTTTTCCTTCATGTTACTTAAATATTCACTTTAAAATTAAAACATATTTTATAGAGTTTATTATCATTAATTGAATTTATCCATGACTTTCTGTTGTAGCTTCAAGTTTTCAGTTGATACTTGTTATATTAAGTTACAAATTAACTCAAATTTTCAGGATTGTTTAACACAATTGAATTTAACCATTTGACAATATAATAATTTCTAGATTAGTACAGGCTGATTTTATTATTTTTTTAGTATAACAATTTGAAGTTCAATTTAATAGGCAGAGACAGTCATGCTTTTGGATGAAAATGCAAGAATTTTTGCAGATTTCTTTAAAAGTATTATCATTCTACATATTCTTATAGTAAATAAGCTACATGATTAAGTTGCTGCTGCTCACTTTTTAGCTAAAGCTTAAAACATTGTTTTCCAAATTCATTTTAAGAACATTTTTAAAAACTAATACTGACATTAAAATTACTTTGGACTAAAACACAACTACTTACTCTTCATAGCTGAACTGCAACTGTTTTTGCAATAGCTACATAAGAATGACTTACTCATTAGACCAGATACTAAAATCTAAATTTATCATGTCACCAATTTTTTTGAAACAAATTTGTATTCATCCAATCACATATTATCTCAGCCATGAATGCATTAAACCTTGATCAATTAAATCTTTTTTAAAAAGTTATTCTCCTTGTTACCATTAATTTAAAAATTCTATTCATAATTATTGAAATTCCTCTATAGTTATTTTTTCTTTAGTACACTCAAAAATGGTATACTTTTTAATTATATTTTAATTTGAAAGCACACTATCTTTTTACAGACATAAAGAGAAAATAAAAATTCAACTTTGATTAAATTAAAAACAGAATTATTTAACAAATATTAAAATCTTATCTTTTCCTTTTTTTCTTTTAATAATTGATAACAATAATTAAAATTTTATTTATTTATCTCTCTTAATATGTCTTTTCAAAGTTGAAAGCTGATAATATTACAAAAGAAAGAGAAAAAATATTAATATTTATTTTACTCTTTTCTTTTTTATACTTTTCTTTCACGTTTACAACAACCTATAACCAACTATAAATATTCACATTCTTATTATTTAAAAAATGTTTAGAATTTTTATGCTATAATGTAAGAAATGTCAAATATTTAAATCACTTAATTTTTATTATAAAAATGAGAAAGAGTAATTAATATTATTTCTCCATTTTAAATGTATTTGTTTTAATAAGCTTTGTGATGTTTAACATGGTAAGTATTGGCCATTATCTACAATATTACAATATCACTATCTTAAAAAGATAAGACAATGAAATGGAGGTAAAAATTTCACTTCTCATTATTCTAAATTTTTATTTTTTTCTGATCACTTTATTGATGGTTATATATTATGCTATAGGTATATTTCAGTAAGTTTTATAATCTGTAAAAAATGATAATTGATCTTCATCATACCTGAATATCTTCTCTTAAGTCTGACTGGCATGGGGTGATGGTGACCTGTTCAGATTGTCTCCCCTGTTAATTCTATGAAACATTTTTTTTTTCTGATTATTTTCTTTCATTTCTGTAACAATTTCAGATTTTGTTGACTGCTTTTCTTTATTTTCTTTAGCAGCATTTAAGTTTCCTCTGCTCTCGTTCTATTAAAATCTTCTCTTTGTTCTTTTTTTCATTATTTTCTTCCATTCGTTTGGCTCTCTTTTTAATATCTTCCATTTTATTTAGAAGCATTTGGCTTTCTACTTTTTTGTCATCATCTTCTTTTCATTCTACTCTATTTTATTATCCTCTTTTCTTTGTTTTTTTTTTTTATGTTTTTAAACACTTCTGATTTCTTCTGATTGTCTAGCAGCATCTGGACTAAATCATCTCCTCTAAACTCTGGTTGCCTTTCATGGGTGGCTAATATTTTTCTTGATAATATTGTTTATTCAGTTTTTTCTGTTTTGGTCTTGCCAGCACATATGTTTATATTAAGATTATTTTAATTTTACAAAAGAATTGTGTTGAATTATTTTTACCAAAACAAATATAACAAAATATTTGATTTCTTTTAATCTTCAAAGTATAATGCAAACTTTTAAAATATACTAACATAAAATAAGTCTCACATCATCTCCCTCAGAATGCAACTTTTCCTTATTACCTAATAATACTGTGATTATTTTTTCTTCTTTGAACATGATTACTGTAATACCTGACTTTACTTGTCTACTCTATTTCTTTTTGTTTTATTTTTCATTTTAATGCTTTTTATGTATGTGAGACTAATTTCTTTATATATAATTATGGTTTATTTATTTATTATAAATACATGTGCATACATGAAAAAGTAATAAAGGAAAGCATTTATTCAAAACCTTTTTTCAGAGATCTGATTGGTATCTGTCAGCAAAAGAATCAATAGAGACCTGCAATCCTGGGATAAAGAATTGCCCCTACTGTACTATAAGTAAACAAAGCAACATGAGCACGGAAGGAATGTCTCAATTTAACCACTATAAACTACTTACATTCTTAAATAAAAATAATGATTTAAAAATTATAGAACTACTTCTTATTGAGACTTAGACACTGGAGTTCATGGCACAGGACTACAATAACTTTCCATGATAAATACCCAAAAATATCAAGACTTAAATCTGGATTGAAGTTTTGTTGAGATAGAACACTCATTGGAACTGCATAAAAACATTGCATCTTCAAGCAAATGACAAAATAATCTATCTATGACCAATATTTCAAGTACAAATAAACAAACTCCAACAGCCAAAATCTGAATTCAATCTCCAACAATATTGTTCTACTTTAAATATCAACTCTTTTGAAATATACATTAACATACTATTTATATAATTTATAAACAATTATGATTTAATCAAAAAAACAACATCTATACTTTTGTCCATATTTTACAATAATATTTTTTCCATTAATTTTGCATCAAAATGGAATTTTCATTCCAGCTATATCTATATTTGACTTCAAACTATATAGCCTTTTTGTAACACTTGACCACTGAAACATGATTATCATAAAGTTCACAGTTGAATTGCCATTTGTAACAGATTAAAACAGGAATACAAATGGAATAATGGGAAAACATCTCCATCTCTATTCTATAATCAAAAACAAGGAACAACTATAAATAAATAAATATAAAAATAAAATTAACTAGTTATATCAATAATAAGATGAATGCAGTAAATACAAGCAGAGAGATATCAATAGAACAAAATGAATAGTTGGGTATGAATAGTTGTAAAAAGGACAGAAAAGTATTAAAAAAGAGTAAAATAAATATTAATATTTTTTTTTTACTTTTGCCTTCTTTTATACTCTCTCTTTCTTTTACAACTACCCAAAACCAACTTCAAATATTGACTTTCTTATTATTTAAAAAAATGTTTAGAATTTTTGTATTATCACATTAGAAATGTAAAATATATAAATAAATGAATACTTGTTATTATAGAAAAAGCATGAGAAAAAATAATTATTCTTATTTCACCATTCTAAATGCAGTTGTTTTAATATTATTGTATTATCCGATGTGGTTAATATTGGCCACTGCCTACAATATTACAATATACATATACAATTATGTATTATTCTAATGGTTTTTGCACCTATTATTTTTGAAAAACTAGTAGTTTTTCAAATTTAATAATAAATTATTTATGATCATTGATTAAACACTAAACAATAAAACCAAAAAACCAACATTTGCCATGTTGTACATAGAACAAGGAATAGCAAAGCAAATTAATTTTCACAGTGTAATAAAATAAGTTGCAATTTAAGAATTATTGAAAATAGTCAATCATTAAAAATAAAATATTTTTTTGCTTTGTTATTCTTTGTAAAATATATTTGAATTAAATTATTTTGGATAAAGCAATAGGAAATAGGTAGGGTGATAATTAAAAATGCTACACATATATTTATTGATTTTTTGCACGTGTATATTATGTTTAATAAAATTGTATGATATTTTGTTAAAAAGCAATTTTCCCTTTTATTATTTTATAATTTATATGTTCTTCTTTGCAAATATTTTGTTGTCCTATTAATAACTGCCTACACACACCTGCAAAACTTCCAATTGGTTTTGCACCTGATAATTCTTGTAACATTCATTTCCTGATTCTCTTAAGCATTGTTTCAAAAACATCACATCAACTGTAAAATCCAGATGACTTAAATAATCTTCATTAATTTTTATTTCTTTAGCTTTTCCATTTTAATCAACAAATTATTACTTGTAGAACTGCTATAAAAAGCTTTAAGACATGAGATCATCCTGTGTGTACCTCTATCAATGTTAAAGTTTCTTAGTATCATTACATAATCTAATCATTTCTGTTGCATTTGGATAAGTATTCATCAAATCTTGATGATTCAAAATTTTAATCACACTGAAATATTTTATTGAATCAAATGCCTTTTTATAATCTGCAAACTTAAGACATAACGTCTATTCATACATATCGTCCTTTCTGTAAATTCTTTTAATTCTTGGATATAATGAATTGTACTAAAATCATTTTTAGTTCATATTAATTTTTGTGATGTGAGCTGAAAGTTCTCTGCAGGTGGTTATAATTATCATGATAAATATCTTATATAGAACCAACAGAATATTACTAAGTCTACCATTTCTAGCATGTTAATTTATCAAATATCTTAAATATCATCAACATAACTGCATTTGTTCAAGTATTTATTTTATTATTTAAACAATTGATATGTGTTTTACCAGTAGTTATTTTATTATTTTAGCTGCTTCTTGTAAAATATCAATCGCAGGATAACAGCTTCTTTATTTTCTAGAGCTTCTCCTCTCTTCATATATGTAATAGGAAGTTTCATTTTTTTTATTTAAAATTAAGAATTCAAAAGCTGTAATTAAATTAAATGATTATGTAAAAATTATAATTGTGAATATTCTTTATTTTAATTTTTTTTTATTACTTTCTCTTTTATCTCAACTTCAGACATTCTCATAATCATCATCCACAGTAAAGAAATTGAAAGCATTCTTTTTTTATTATGACAGTGTAAGTGAAATTTTTAGGTTTTGTTTATATCAATGTATCCCTGATCTCAAGTTCATTCTACTACAGTCATCCAATAGTACAAAAAATTCCAACTTTTATATTGCTGCATGCATTTTGGAAACAACCTTCAGTCTTCAGGTATGCTAGAAGAATTAAACAACTGAATCTCCCTGCTCATATTGGTAATTTAGTTACTTTCTTTGCACTATAATCACACATATTATGGAATAACGATGATAGATGTGATATAATGCTGTAACACTTAACCAGAATGCTCAATCAGAATTTATAACCTACAAAAGATGATCAATGAATAACCATCTCAATAAGTGGCTAAAATAAAAACATAATAGATTAAATGATAGTATTGACTAAGCGCAGAAGATTTCAGAATACCATATGACACAATAATGAAACCAATAAGAGTAAATAAAAACAATGAATAAGCATTATTAAAGCAAATGCAATATTTTGTAAAATTTAAAAAAAAAAGACATCTCATGCTCACTTTTATAAATTATAACAGATCTTATTATCAGAAGCATATATTATTAAAAGGTTAAATTAAATTAAAAATATTCTACCTACCACATTTCTTCTAATCTTAACACATCTCACAACCACGACAAGCATCTTTCTACCACAATCAGATCTACAATTAAATTCTTTTCATAAAACAAAAACATGTCTTATTATATTTTATTACAGTGATATTTCTTAAAACAATTTTTCTTTGAATTAAAATAATTTATTTAACACTCTGCTCTATTTAATTAGGGTTTTTTACTTAGTAGTTTAATTAATGTAATATTTATTCATCAATTAAAAATTGTTAGACAAAGAGTGAGATCCTAGTAATAATGCAGTGAGACATATTCCTATCCCTAAGACAATGTTTCCCCAACTTGAAATAAAAATAAGAATTTCAACAATTAGAATAAAATAACTTATTAGGAACTCATTTAGATATTATGAGTGGATAATGGATTTTATGGCCATTTAGGATATCATAGTAATACATCTTATGTAACTACTTTTCAAGTTAAGTTAAACAATTTCATCATTTAAATTTATGAAGAAGAATCAAAACAATTTTCTAAATGAAATAAAACGATTTCACAATAATTAGTGATATTAAAATTGAATATAATGATCCTTTAATAATGAGTAAATAAAATAATCTATTTATTAGATGTTTTCAATACATCTGGGATGCAATTACAGTAAAGTGACTCTCAGATTAAATAAGGTATGTTTACATACTCTCAATAATTTCAATTAATAATAAATTTATAACAAACTTTGTAATGTTTAGATTTCTGAATTATATATGTGTGACTAATCGTACATAGTCAAGAAAAAAATTAACAATAAAAGTAATATTTATTTTTAACAATTAAGACACTTAACATACAAAAACTTTAATATCGTACAATATTATCAGAGCAAATCATTTAGATACTTAATTGTACAATCCACAATAAAGCAAAATTATAACTATACAATTTACAGATAAGAATGAATGAAAATAATACATACTCAATAAAAAAATCATTATTCACTGGTTAATTAAACTTTCTGCAATATAATAATAATAATAATAATAATAATAATAATAATAATAATAATAATAATAATAATAATAATAATAATAATAATAATAATAATAATAATAATAATAATAATAATAATAATAATAATAATAATAATAATAATAATAATAATAATAATAATAATAATAATAATAATAATAATAATAAAGTTCTCAATTTTACAACATGAACATTCCATTATATTGTCCCTTATGAATGTATTTATTACCTTTCAAATACCACAAATTCAGTGATGAAATAACTCTTGAAGGAGATGTATATTATATATTGAAGCCAAATATAGAACTTTAATTTTTAAATTAAGTGTTTATCATGTTTGCATTCTGAAATATTGGCAAAGCACAGCAAAAATATCTACACATCAAATCAATAACAACCTACAATCTGATTAACCAAGAGTGAAACTGAAAGTAGGATGACATTCATAAAAACTAATAAAATATATCCATTGTAAGAAGAAAGTCATGGCAGTACACTACACATGACTTTATAAATATACATTATAAATAAATCCACATTTTGGATAATAAGACAAAGCAAAAAGTGACATGAACTCAAGCAAAGAAGCAACTGCCTGTGAGGGCAATATGTACGCTAGAACATTATCTCTAAACATATAAACTATAAAAATGAACCATCAAAAGTACAATAAAATATTTTCCTTAAATAAAGCATTTTATGCTTAAGTATGAGACAAAGAATAATATAATTTATAAAAAATATTATGACATAAGAAATAGCCAAACTACAATCTTTTTAAAAACACTGGCAAAATAGAAATATACATCAAAACAAGACAGAGCCTAATGCTACAATCTCTTGAATAATACAACAACACATTGATGTGTAAAACTGATAATGTAAATAATTATTGTCAAATATAGCTTAATAAATTAAATTATGACATAAAAATAAGTAATAAAATATACATAAGTTTCTATTATTTTTATCATTAGCATATACATTCAAATAAATAAAATCATAAAAAGGGATAAAATATAACACTTTTAAAATACAAAGTAAAATAAAACATACTGAGAACATTTGGATAAATGCAACTTATAAAAATTCATAAAACTATATCAAATAGAAATGCATAAAATAAATGAAAATATATAGTGTAATACAGTATCATAATATTGAGACTTAAAAGTATACCCTTTTTATCAAATAAAATAAAAATAGAACTCCTTTGTCCTTAGTGTTTCAACAATTCAAAAGACACAGTTACTGTAAATGGCATTTTGAAATCATTGAAAATTTGTCATTATTATTCAATATAGAAAAATTCAAATTACACACAAGGCACTTTAACACAAACATTAAGCAATAAATTTCCATATAAAACTAGTACAACAACATATGTATGTCCATTTAACATTCACAAAATATATTTCAAAATAAACACAAATAATGATGCATCTTTAATTTATCATAAAATGCAATATTAATTTCTTACTATTCTTTAAAAACACATATTCACAATAAAATTGAAGAGTATTTATTCATTCGAGGAACAATGTATTTCACAATACAACAGATTCCTGACTAACAATAATGACAGGAGAAAAGTGTAGATATTTATAACAAAACATAATAAATTTATAATATTTGAATTGAATTAATTCAGGAACATTCATGTTTAAATTATCTACAATACAATTTATTCTAGTTGTTATAGAAAAGAGCAAATAATTTAAAGACAATAATAAAAAATCTGAATATATTGCTTCTTAATATCGAGGGATAGTATCTTTCCATTGTATCTCATAAATAAACAAACTTGTATGAAGTAACTAATGTCAATAAATTTAACTTTGTTAATTTAGAAAAATATATTATACCTTATTTTTGTAAAAAGCTGTATATAGGTCAGAGTAGTTTGAGTTTAAATCAGAAAATGAAAGTATATAAAATAGTTAAAATAAATATCTGACTTTAACTTTATATACCCATTAAAGAAATACAGGTCATAATATTAATTTTTGATGAGATTAAAATTATCTTCTTTGGAAAAAATGAAATAAAAAGAAGAATCAATGAATCTTTGCTATTAAATATTTGAGATCTTGAAGCAATTCACTTGTTTAAGAGTTCTTTTAAAATTAAGGGTAGGTGTAATGCAATTAGGAATTGTGGAAAATAATATATATTTGATAAGTTTTGGTTCTTTGCACCAGAGAAGTGCTGTTTTGGCAAGAAAAGCAATGGTTACATTATAGAATTTCATTTCTTTTCTAGCCTTGTTTAATATTACATTGTAATTACTTTATTTACTAGTTTAGCTTTTATTTGTATTTTTACCATATTTGTAAAATATCAATTTTTTTACTAACAATATATTATTTCTAATATCAGTTATTAGTACATTACTATGATCTTTCTTTTTCCAATTTAATTATAAAAAAAAATTAAGAACTTAAATAAAATTAGAAAATTTTTAATCAATCATTTTCACAGAATGGCAGCAATTAATTACTGAAAACAGAATAAAAATAATGGTATAACTAAAGCAAAAATAATAAAATAGATGGTATATCTTAGGAAGATGTTAAGAAATCCAAATTACAATTTTCCAGGATAGTATTTGAACTGAAAACTCATTTGTAAAATACTTCTCAAAAACATTAGCTATATATGTGAAAAATAAAATCTTTGAATTTAAAAGGTGAAAAAAAAATTATTGTCAAAAATATTTCAAGCCTCAGAAATTAACAAAAAATATTTTTTTTAAGTTTATCTATATACAAAACTTTTAAAAATATTTTTCACCCTATTATTAAAAGTCAATATTAACATTTTTTAGATTCCTTTCGAATTCCCAATCTTATAAAATTATAAACATCCTTTAGTAATAATTTACAGCAAAACAAGTTAGTAAAATTTAATAATTTATTACTTCTGATTAAATACAAATAGTAGTGTTAATCTAAATTTTCATTAAATGTTTTTTACTAATAAATATTTTTTTATATTTTTCAGGGAATTTCTGTTTCTGTTTTATATTGCTTTATGAATGCAGAGGTATGATTGCATATTTTACTTTATTTTTTTAGATTCATTTATTTATTATCAAATTTACATTGCAGAAATAAATACATATTATCTTAAACGTAAATGATTTAAATAATTCACTAACTGTTTGTACTTTTTATTTATATTCACTTGTATATAATAAATAATAATTCTAATACAATTGAAATAAAACTACTATATAAAAATAAATATTTTATTTATATAGTTGTTTTTTTCAATTGTGTTAAAATCATTATTAATTATTTGAAAACAACTTTATAGAGAAATTTTTGTTTGACCATTGTTAAGGATCACTTGTATATTTACGTTAATTTTTATTATTTTTAAATAATTCAATATAACAATATTTTCAATCATTATTAATAATATTATCATAAAGGTGTTTATTATTTTGACCCAGTGTAATACATCGAAAAGTGAAAGTCTTAGTAATCTATTAATAGTTTGCTACTTGTCTATTGAAAACGGTACTTTTCATTTAATTTCAGGTATATTATTTTCTCAGATATTGAGGGATGACTTTTTTCTATTAATATATGTATATTCTTCATTTTCTTAAAGTTGCCATTAGTGTGTTTTCCATTTAACGATTTCACTTCTGATATGTATATTTTATAGCGTACAATTTTTATACTTTATATTGCGATTAAATCTCTGTTTTGAATAAAAGTCGAAATTTTAATTTAATAATATACACAGAAAAAAACGATTTATCAAAAATGTTTGTTGTTTAACAATAAATACAAGCATTTCTTTTAATAGATTAGTTGTTTTTTTATATATATATATATATATATATATATATATATATATATATATATATATATATATATATATATATATATATATATATATATATATATATATATATACTAAAATCACAACCTAAATTAAATTCTAAATAATTAATTTTATTTATTATATTTCATATCTATAAGAATAATTTTTAAAGTATTTGTAAATCGTATTTTTTTATTTATTATTATAAGTTGCCTTATTTATTTAGTTTTGTATTAAAGTGAATGACGTAGAGCATAATGTCATTGGAATGACGCTCAACATGTTACTTTTGGTGTTTGAACACTTCTTGACATTTTGAGCATTATTATATTTACATTGCATTTTTAAAAAAAAAATTCTATTGAACATTATTTTAGTTTTAGTATTTAGCTTTAGTTTTTTTTTTTGTTTAAATTATTGATCTTACAAATAATCTCATCTTGTATGTAAGCCATAAATTTTTAAGTAATTCTATTTAATTTCACTCATTATTAAATAATTAATTTTAATATATAAAATATCTATAAAACCACTATAAAAGTTTAAGAAGATAAAATAATGTCTCTTATTAGTATGATTCTTCAATATGTCACCGAATTGTAATCACTTTTCTTCCAGACCTTGATCATATTTTGGGTTTGTGTTATGATGTTACAATCCTTTATTCATAGTAAAAATATACATAAAATTAATCATAAAATTTGAGTGCACTACATTTCCATTGTTATGAAAATGAGTAAATATGTAAAAATCCATGGCAAATTTTAGTATTTAAAATTAGGTCTTTTTTGTAATTGAATCTCTAATTTCAAATGTCATATATTTTTTTTTTCATCAATATTCAACAGAGCAGATTGTATTAAAAAGTAAGTTGAAAGTCAAAAATATGATTCAGGTCCTTTCTTTATTACTTATGAAAGTTTCATGAATATGTTTTCAAGAACAGCAGTGTCCTTTGAACTTTAAGTTTTCCAATAACACAACCATTATAAATACTTTTTATGTCTAGAACTTTTTCTGTTATAATTTTTTATTATTATTTTGTATATATATATATATATAAGTAAAAATCAGTCATATGTCACATGACCTATATAGCTTGGATATATATATATATATATATATAATTATAATTGAAATAATATTTTTAACGGTTTATAAACAATTACAAACAATCTTAAAATCCGCAGAAGTACTTTCGGTTACTTTCTAACCTGCCTCAACTGCCATTGAATTTAATGGCAGTTGAGACAGGTTAGAAAGTAACCAAAAGTACTTCTGCGGATTTTAAGATTGTTTGTAATTGTTTATAAACCGTTAAAAATATTATTTCAATTATAATTACAATATTGATTTTAATTAACGAATATTTTATTTATTTTATATATATATAATTAGTGTTCAGTTTATATTAAGATAGAAAATTTTCAAACATTAATAGACAAACTTCAATCTTATCCACTCTTCTACTCTTCAACTCTTCAGCCATTCCTATCTTTGAAACTCAGAGGATAGAATGCTCAAAATCCTTGTTGATGCCACTATTATTTTTATGCTCATGTTGACCTAAAGTCAATCTGACCCCTCATACATAGAACCTTAAAATGAACAGAATACAAGCTAAATATGTAATATTTAATTACATTAAGTTTAGTATAAAATATTCATGTAATTAAATATTACATATTTGGCTTGTATTCTGCCCATCCTTCTTTTATATAATTAAATGAACATCTTAAGGTCCTATGTGTGAAAAGTCAGAATGACTTAAAGGTCAACATAGGTCTGACAATAATATGGCATTGACAAGGAATTTGAGCATTCCTCTTCGGAATTTCAATGATACGGTGGGCTTAAGAATTTGGAAGAGTGGAGAGGATTGAAGCTGATCCATTAAAGTGAATACTGATATTATATATTTACAGTATATATGTGTGATAGAGTGTCATCTGAACCAACTGATGAGTGCTGGTTCAGCTTGAAATATATATATATATATATATATATATATATATATATATATATATATATATATATATATATATATATATATATATATATATATATTGGAGATCATTTATCGTTTCCACATGTATGTGGTCATGTGTATCAGTTGTGTAAGATGGATTTTATAGCCATATAGAGCTTGAAAGTTCTAGTTCAAGTCCCTTATAATTATATATATATATATGAATTTTGGTAAAAAGATCAAAATCCCTCATCACTTAATTATACCACTTATTTAATTTTGCATATTATAATGAACAACTCGACAGAAATAATATGTATAACAATACCATAGCAAACTATTTATAAAAATATCTATAAGAAATAGACCTTTTGGCCATACTGTTTAAAATTCAGGCTTTATATTTATTTACAAAGTAGTGTTGCCAAAAACATAAAGTTGAAAGGGAGGGTCGTTTGACATATAAAATTTGTATAAATAGTTTAATACTGTTACTTTTTATAAATTTTGCCTATTGAGATTAATATGTTTTTTAATGAATTTATATTTTTCATTTCAAAAATGCTTTAATTTAGACTACTGTTTTGATTATATGATCTGATCTATATATTATAATTATATTAGTGTGAAATAGAAATCAAGACCATCCAATTACTATAATTAGAAATAAACTTTACTATTGGACAATGTTTATTATTATGCATGCTCTATTCAGGATAAAGAAGCGATTTTATAAATGTTAATAAATTTTTATCTCTTAAATGTTAATATTATTACTGAATTTTCTCAATCAACTGATATAACACTATCATTTAGACCATTGATACCTAGTTTTTCAAAAAAACTTGGCAAAATACAAAAGTATTTGATAGAGAAGTAAAGGTAGAAAAAATTAGAGGGTGTTTATATGACAATGGCAAACAAACCCATAAGTGCAACTATACATAATGTACAAGAACAACTAATCAACATTTTTCATAGGAAAAAGTAGAGAAATCAAGAGGAACCTCAAAGATTAGTATATAAATTTTCTACTGACTGTTGCCATTGGCGGAATGGCTCAGTTGGTTAGAGTATTGCTTCAAAATTTAATATTCAAGAATATAAGAGTCCAGCTTCAATTCTCATGTTAATGACTGTCACTAGTCAGGCCAGTTACACTTGATGAGGGGGGGTGGTAGAATGTAATAACTATTAAAACATTCTGCATATACCAATCTGACTGTTACTACTAACAGTTGAATGTATTTCAAATACTTAAATAAAGTTATTTTTTTCTAAAGACATCCAATACTTATATTAGATGATGTAAATATTTCAATATACAACTAAAATACCATCATCACAAATCTTCAGGTAAAAAAGGTGCATTTGCCAAATTAACTTGTATTGAAATAATTAACATGTTTTGTGATGAAATAGTTTCTTTATAGTCAAACAAAGAAGTAAAAAGTGGTGGCTAGAGTAAAACTGCATTAAATCCAAAAGATCCAGGTATATTGATTTCATATTCAAAAGCTCTCTGACTGATTAGAGCTATGAGGCAGAAACTGGTTTGTGTATATTGTATTGGTTAGCAAAGGATAGAGGTTTAATAATCCCTACCATTGGCATCTATTGATTGCTTAAGCCTATGTTCAGTGGCAAAAAGTTAGTGAATGTAAGAAACAGTTACTAAACAGTGTGATGGAAGTAGGGGGTCATGCTCTGTTTTATTGATTTTATGCATATTCTGGATAATGAATGAGGTGACTATATTTATTAATAAAACTAATATCATCATAATATATAGATTTTTAACTGGTTTCAGTTTTATATACATTTACAGGCAAATTGAATTGTATCAAAATCATCAGCAGGTTTTTCAATTTGGGTTAGTTGCATTAGGGTAACAAAGAAGTAAAACATGACTATCATAAGAGAAATGCATTAATTCCAAAACATCCAGGTGCACAGCTTTTAGATCCAGAAGCCCCACATTGAGATGACAGTTGTGAGCTAAAAAGTAGTTAAATTGGTTGGGTATATTGAGTTAGACAACAATTAATAGGGATTTAATAAAAATTACCATTGACATCTAATGATTCATAAAGATTACACTAGGTGGCAAAGCATTAGTAAAAGTAAGAGATTTTTGCTGAACAGCATGATATGAGCAGGGATCATATTATGCTTTATTGATTTTATACAATTCTGGATAAGAGGTAAAAGTAACTATATTTATTAAAAACAAAGATCATCATAATATATAGGTGTTAAACTAGTTTTAGATTAAGAAGTAAAAGTTTGTTGCTAGAGCAGAAGTGCAATTAATTTAAAAAATCCAGGTGCACGGTTTTCAGTTCCAAAAGCTCCTCACTAATGAAAACCATGAGCTAAAACATAGTTTGGATATACTGGATAATTTGGATAATGATTCATCTGAAAAAAAAAAAAAAACCTTTTTTATTTTAAATAGAATTTTGCAGGATAAAGTTTGAATGATAGCTTCTTCCAAAAAGACATTAGATGTCTTGGAGAGATTTCTAACTTTATCACTCACTCATAAGTTATGTACGTAACCCACTTATATGTATTTACAATATTCACGAGATTGATGCAACTTTTTAAATAATTGCGTCAAAATTTATTTCAGTGAATTTAAAGTGAGCGGATACATTACTTTGATTTATTTAATGCAACTATATACAAGATGTAAAAAAAGAGCAAAGACGAGTATAAGAGAGTGGAAGATGCTTTTTTACTCGCTTTTATCATAACTATTGTGATATAAATTAAATTTATTAATAAAACGTATGCACAACCTTTGTAAAACTTATTTAAGAAAACCATTCCATCATTTTGTTTGGCAGAAAGGAGATTAACTTACTTTCTTAAATAAAATACCATATAAAAACATTTTAAAAACTTTTTTGAGAACAACATAATTTAAAACAAACACATACAATATATATATATATATATATAGAGAGAGAGAGAGAGAGAGAGAGTAAAGTTTGGTTCAATACTTTAAAAGCATTGGATGCTTAGCATGGTTTTGACTAAATGTAGTCGTATTCATAGCAATGGTTAAAGCAAGCTTTTTTTATATAGACATTTTGTAATAAAATGTTTAGAATTTTTCCGTCATTTTTTAAAAATTAATTTGATTTCTCTAAAATATATTATTGGAGTGAATAATAAACTTTGTTTATATACTTAAAACTATATTAGATTAAAAAAAAATTATGTCAAAAAATTTAAACTTTTAATGATTTATTTTGTACTGAAGATGTTATAGTCTTAAATCCACACATATTTACTTTTACTTAACACTTGACTTGGTACAGTTTTTTTTTATTAACTATTGTTTTAAGTTAAGTAATTTCTATTTAAATAATTATAAAATCAATAACTCTACACATTAAATCTTTCAATATATATATATATATATATATATATATAATTTTATATATATATATATATATATATATATATATCATTGGAAAATATAAAATATAAAAACAATGCTAATGAAACTATAGTATCTCATAAATAGCAATATTCCCCTATAGAACAGGCCAAACATGCAATGGACACTTAAGAAAATAATGAATAAAAAACTTTCTGACTTAGAAATACTCATGTATTTGAGCAAGATAGAAACGTAATTGAGCAATAAAATACTGGACATCATTAACAATAAATAAAATGGTAAATCAAAAAACAACCAAAAACAATATGGGTAAAATAAAACTTACTGTTCACTAAATAGCTTATAAATTTGAATAATCATAAATATAATAGAAATTATTATAATTGAGCAGAGCTAGCTGGTCCCAAAGTGCTTTATATAATTGGGTGACCAAATATAATAAATAAAATTATGAACCAAGTAATTTTCTCCAATTATACATTACATATTTGGGCAATCTAAAATGTACTGAATAAATGTTGTACTTAGACAACTAAAAATAACGAATAACCAAACTAATAAATGAATTAATCCATAAATGGCTCTATGACAGTTTAGATTTACATCTACAATAAACATGCAAATTTGTAAGATTAAGAAATAAGCATTTTTGCTTAGCAAACAAAATAAAATTTATTAAGTGATGATTTATTTATAGTTTAGATTTACATGTGTAATAAACTTATAAATTTATAAGGTTCAGTAATAAACATTTTTGCTTGGCAAACAAGATTTAATAAATTATATTTTATTTATTGGTAAGGTATAATGTAGGATGTATAATTATATACCTTAATAATAAAATAAATTGTAATAAAATGTTGACTTGTGTGACAGGTCAATCAACAGGTATTTAGATTTATAATAAATTTAACATTAAATCATTGAGGTGGTTAAAACAAATAATATAATTTAATAACTGCAAACTAACATCATAAAATGTATGTGTATAATTTGTTTCTTTCAGATTACAATCAAAAGATATGAACTATAATTAAAATTATTAACACATACAGTCAAGTCATAAAGAATTAAGTACAGGGTTTTTCTCACACAAAAAAATAAAATGTAATGGAAATTTTAATGTTATTATTTTTTTATTTAAAGAAAATATATCATATCATTGAAAATCAAGCAACTATTTTACAATAAAAATATTTTATAATTTTGAACTAAATTATATGAAATATTAGGTATATTTTTAAATTTTGAATGGTTTTATAAAAGTAGTATATTAATAATTAATTCAAGCATAACCTGCTTAAATTATCTTTTTTATTATAGTGCTATCAAATGATAAAAAAAAGAATAAAACTGCTTTATAATTAAGAATATTAATAAAGAAGAAAGGTTTTTTAAAATATTTATCAAAAGTTATGATTATATTTTTAATTTTTATTGGCAAGTTATGAAATTTATCTGTGAGCATCTGTTACCAAGTTAAGCATTGATGTAATTTCAATTTAAGCTTTCTTATCTTTTAGCATTATCTTTGACATTTCCATGCTAACAAAACACAACCTTAAGGATCCATAAACATTTTAATCATTAGATAATATCCAATTATTTCTCTTATAAAACTTATAATCCATAGTAACTTTCATCATTCAAGCTCCATAGCAGTTGACAAAATGTTTGTTGTTAATCATTCTGTTTTAATCATAAATATATCAAATGAGGAAAATTTATGTTTTTTCTCTCCTACGTAATTTCCACTCACAGAATATCATTTCTTTGCTATAAATCCAAAATATACTGATAAAAATATTGAAGGTAAAACATGAGTTTTAATGAAAAATGTATGTATATTTCTTTCTGAGCTTGTTTTTATTTCTTGTCAACCAACAAAAAAAAATAATGATGCGGTCTTTTTCTTTTTTAAAATATTAGCTCATGAACATATGATTATTTTTTTTCTAATCTTAATAAGGTATTGTTATCATTCAATATAATTTAATAAAATATTAAATTTTTTAAAATTTAATGCATAAATTGTTCATTCACTCCCAGTTTATTCAAACTGTAAATGTGTAAGATTTTTAATTGTTTTTAATTTATTTTATTTTTAATTTACTTACTTTTATGTCTTTTATAATTTATCCTACTATGTTGTATTCCTCTGTATCAGCAACATAAATTTATCTGAATATATATTATAATTGTAAAACCAGTACAAAATGTCAAGTTGAAACTTATTAGTTTCTTTTGTAGTTATTCTATCATCATTTTCAACTATTCTCAATTCACTGCAAAATAAAGATCCTCCAAGTCCATCCCATCTCTGATCTTGAGCCTCATTTCTTTATATCACCTCAGAACACTTCTCTGTTTCATCCATCCAGCTCACATGTGATACTTTTTACATCCTTTACAGTCTCTTTGAATCCAGTTTAAGATTTCCAATTGTCCATTTATTATCATGTCTTTTAGCAATATGTCCAGTCTAAGTACATTTCAGACTCTTAATACTTTTAATACTGTCAATAATACTGGTTGTTCTCTTATTCATGCATATCATTTTTGATCTCATCTTATTACTCCTTCCACATATGTCTCTCCATGCTTCTCCATTCTTTGTTGCATGATCTAAACTTTATGTTATTAAAAACATTATTTTTCAAACACATGCATTTTTTTAATATTGTTATTTCTATCAAAAACACAACAACCATGTTTAATCTATGTTTTTTTCCACTGTATTTTCATCTGTAATAATAACTACCCAAAATATTTGTAGTCATTTGCTTCTTCTAATTCATTATTATCAATCTTTATTTTCTTGTTTTGAAAAAATCCATTGATGATTACTTTAGTGTTTTTTTAATATTTACATTTAGACATGTTCTCTTATTTTCATTTGATAATTATTGCAACATTTCCTGAAATGTTTTAAGCATTGTTTGCAAAAACAATTACATCATATGCAACATCTAGCTGACTTAGATAATCTTTATTTATTTATTTTCTTTATCTTCTCATTTTAATCCACAAAATATTTCTTGCAAAATTGTTTCAAAAAGTTTTGGAGGTATGAAGTCACTTTTTTACATACCCGTCTCAATGTTAATCATCTTAGTATCAATATGTGATTTAATTTGTTGCTGTTACATTTTTATAAATATTCTTCAGAATATGAGGATATTCTGGATTTATACCTTGATGATCTAATGCTTAATCTATGAAAAGATGACTATAGATTCAAATGTCCTTTCATTATATACAAATTAAATGCATAATGGCAACTCATAATAATTGGCCTTTTCTATAAATTTTGTTAATACTTGGAAATGATCCACTGTACTCAAATCTCTTTCAAATCCAGCTTGTTCTTTTAGTTGGTTAAAGTCCAAAGTCTGTGTTGACATGTTATAATTATCTTGGTAAAAAGTTTGTATAGAACTAATAAAAGACTGGTTGATTTGTAATTTCTAATATCTTCTTTATTGTCTTTTTTAAATATCAATATTAATAATGCCTTTCTTTTAGTCATTAGGTGCATTTTTATTATTTAGACATTTGGTATATAATCACTTTTAAATATCACTGTATCACATCAAAATCTACAAACTTTTACTTTTGCTTTAATTTCACAAAGTTGTATATCTTTGTTAAAATATCTAAATGAATAGATATAATAAATATATCAATACTTCTACCTTTTCAAAAAAGAATTGACTTCATTTAGAAAAGAACAATTACATAGATTTACTAAGATTATAATAATGTGCCAAAAATATAAAATGACCTATCGAACTTTGCAATATTAACCCACCAATTATTTTTAAGTTTTCATGTCAATTATTAAACTTCTGTTTTAAAATCTTTATATTGATTATAAAGACCCGTATTCAATTTATTATTTAACCAAGTAGTAAATGATACATGTGTGTTAAGTCACTAATAGTAATATCTGTGTTACAAAATCAATCATTGTTCTTCTTTTTAGTAAACCCAAGAAGACGTTTACTTATCTTCATAACAAATTGTTCAAAATAATTTCATGTCATAGTGACATGACAATGCTGCAAGAACAAATTAGCAATTTAGTGTTTAATAGCTGCTAGAATTTAATACAAATAATGGAAGCTTTTGAAAACTGCACATCAAATATCTTTGCACATATGATTGCATTTTTAAGATTCATTTAATATAAAAGTCTCTTGTATTTTGATTACTAACTATAATATAACCAAATAAATCCTATTGACTTGATCATAAATGTATTCATGCTCATTTATAGTGTGTTTTCTACATAAACTAGTGTTTATGATAATCACTTTCTATGTTATTTAATATTCATTAATAGTAGACCATTTGACTATTTAGTTCAATACCCTTACTTCTAACAATTTATGGCAATGTTTATTGTTTTTAATTGACGTGTAAATACATACTTAATATTTATACATATTTAAATTGTGATATATATGCAAGAGGTATGCATGTGAACTTAATTCAGAAATATGTATATTATTATATCGAAAAGGTAATTGTTACATTTACTCTACTCTCTATAGAGATATTTGATTTAAAAAGTAAATTAATCTTTTGTTATATATATAAATCTGACATCATCTGCAATTCTGGAAACCACTTAAAATCTTTCAAACACAGCAGTATATTTTCTATTTAAATTAATTCATAACGCTTAATTTGATATTAAAATGTGAAGTTGAATTTAGTAATTATTTATATAAAACTTCTTCTGTATCAGCTTGGTATTACTGCACTAGGTAGTATTTTATAGCCTTGATTTTTAATAAACATTTAAATATCTAAATAATTAATTGATAAAACATACCATACAAAATAAAATAATATTAGTATTATATTTACCTTTTGTTTTGTTGCTGTATTCAATGGATATAACCAGATTCTTTCAATATAAGCTTTATTGATAGAAATACATGTCCAGCAAGAGTTTAATTGGTATTTCATCAAATATTACTATTTGAAAATTAACAATTTTTATAAAGAGCATCATTAAGTTTAATATTAATATTTTAATATATTTGGATGATGTTTAACTTATTAATTATTTATATATTTAAATGCTGACTTGAAAACAAGATTACAAGTAAATCCAGTTTGATTAAAAGCATGTTAAGTCAATACAAAAGAAACTAAATTAATGATAAATCCACATTCAAATTGAAATGTGAGTTAAATAGAAATTGTATTACTGCCTAGAATAAAATTTTATCTGATTTTCAGATCTGCTAATGACGTCAGATTTATTCACAGAAATACATGTTAAGAAAGAGTTTAATTTTTTTTTCACAAATGTTACCACTTAAAAACAAAAATTTCTATAGAGATTTGTAAATAAACATAGCATTGGTGTTATTACATATTTATATATATATATAACGAAGTTTCTTTCAATGATGAACCATATGTTTAAGGTCATAACCTGATTAAGAATGTAAATATTTCCTTTCGATTAGTAGAAATTGTTTTACAATGTTTTTATTATTTGCACATATATTTATTCTGTGTTTTGGCTCATATTTTTTTTAAATTTCATTTTATGTTGGTTGAAATTTTTATAATGGACAGAAGGTATGTCAGTTAACTTCGATTATTAAATAATTAGTGTTTCACCAACAATGTGGGCTGTCAAAAGTTATATATATATATTTCAAAAATTTGGTTAAATGAATGACTATTATAGAACACATAAGTAAATAAATAAGTAGATAGATAGATATAAAAGTTTGGAGATTAGAAGACGTAGAGTTGTAAAATAACTTTAATTAATACACATTTAAATTTGATTTATTACCGTTTTTATAACATTTTATTTCATTAAGATATAATATATGTAAAAAATATTAGAAAATTGTAAAAGTAATAATATGCATTTTTTCTTGATTCTAGAAAACAATGTTTTCAAATATTTTTATATATTTGTTTATGACAATCTTAATCTTCTGTTTAACATTTGATATTAACTAGGATTCGATATACAGTACTTTAAAATCTTTGTGTTTAGTTATACATTATTTTTAGTCATTTTTAATAACACTGATTGTAACACATTTATATTATAGGTTCGGGCAACTGTAAAAAATCGTTTTGAAAGATGGAAATCGGCTCATGCATTTCCTGCACCAAAATTAAGAAGTTCATGGAGAGTTTCACAATCAAGTGATACCAAAAGTAGTTTAAAACACCCTGGTAGTGAAAGGATAAAATGTTCTCTTAAATTTAAAAAATCCGGATCAGTGGTAGAACAAGTGATATAATATATTGTTTGGTTTACATATTTTAAAAATACAAACTTCATTATTTAAAACACACACACACACACACACACATATATATATATGTGTGTGTGTGTGTGTGTCTGTATAGTAAAAAAAAGATCCAATAAAAACTGCAACATTAAAACAGAATGACTGTTAATAGTTTCTGTAATTTAAGATTCAATCAAAACAATTATAAGATTTGCAAAAAATAGTAAGGCAGATGTTAATTAATAAAAGTTACACTATATAAAAGTATCAACCTAATTGTTAAAAAAAAATCTATAAAGCAATATCGAAAAATACAAAAATAAAATATTATTTTACATAATTTATGAAAAAAAAGTCAAAAATAATATATTTTGCTGCAAAAATAATTAGTTATATTATAAGTTAAAATTATTTAACAATAAAAGAAAGGAATGAAATATCAACAAAAACGATGGAATACAATAATGGATTAAATTAATGAATAGAGTCACAATATTGTGATGAAGAATATTATCAGAGAAAATGTTTTGGAAAAGACATAAATAGTATCTTATAATCTCTTGGAAAATCATTTGATATTTTCTATATTATCACCAGAAAAAATATCTCAGGAAACTAAGCAACAATTTTTTCCTAATAATATTGATAATCGTAATGAATTAAAAGATTTTTAGTAAAAAACTTCTGAAAATTTATATTTTTGTAAAAGGTATTAAGTTTCAGTAATAATAATAAAAATTTAATATTTCACAACTTAATCTACAATATTTTTTAAAAAATTATTTAGTGGAAGTACAAAGTATTTTTAAAATATAAATTTGGCCAAAAATACCTTCATCAGTTTACATATCATTTAAATAGAATGTGTATTCATTGTTAATTAATAATACATATTATTGGGCCTACTATAGAGAACAATTCTGACATCATGACAAACAAACTTATGTCACATTGAATTGTTTTTCGAATTTAATATTGTTGGAAAAATCAATATGATCTTTTCTGTAAGATTATATTCTGATATATTAATGAACAACTAATACAAATTTTAAACTTATATTTTACTTATGACGTTTCTAGGAAAGAATTTAAAAGCTTTAAGTAATTATTAAACCTCTCTTTTCTATTTCTTTTAAGTACATTAATACTTTTTATTATCCTTCACAATAGAAAATATCACGTGATCACATATCCAATACTAGCACATAATTGTTTATAAACAAAGCAAAGCAGTGGTAGTGGTGGCTATGGTTGTTAAAGAGCCAAAGACACCAAAATGTATGGGTGCTGAACTGAGTTCAGACCCATATGACTATATAAGCTATTGAGCTTAGATTGAAAATATTTTTTGTGTTTTCAATTTCATGCTCATAGTTTTGTAGTTAAGTAGAGATAAAAGGTGGTTGCTAGAGGGTTGCATTAGATCCTAAGATCTAGATGCAGTGCTCTCAGATCCAAAGCTCCTCACTGATGAAGGCCACAAGCCAGAAACTAGTCTGGGGATATTGGATGAGTAGGAATTAGATAGGGATTTTATGCACAAGCCTTCTGGCATCCATTGATTACTCTGTTTAGCACAGGTGGAACTACTATATGGAGTTTTGCTTTGCTTTGTTAATAGAAAATATCTTATATCACATGATTATAAATTTATGAATGATTATTATTTAATTTAGGAATTGGAATTGCTTACTATATTTGTTAATAGTCCCTTAGAATTGATTCTATAGCTACAAAATATAAAAAAAATGTAATGAGTCTACAGGGGCATGCTCAGAAGATGCGTAACATATCTTATGGGTATCTTTTACTTAAGAATGCATTTGGATTGAATATTAATTTTAAAACAATTAATAAGATATTTTTTATTGGTAGTAAACCTTGCAATAAATTAATTTTAATCATTTATGGGATCTACAAAGATTTTGAAATATAACTAAAGTTTCATCAATGAATAAGTTTGACAAAAAATATGTAGATGGAAATATTTTCTTCATTCCCTTATATAAAAATCCACACAGGGATTTCATGTTATACTGGTCTTGAAGATTGATATCTCTTAGAACGTTCATTATATTTTATGATATATTAATAATTGCATCAAATAATATCCTTTCTATAGTAATATTAATAATTAAATTTATCTTTGTTATTCATACAGATTATTCTCAAATGTATTTATAAATAGGTTTGTCACCATTTAATAAAGACAATTTTTATAATGTTTAAATATATTTGATGTGATAAGGATTTTAATTTTAATTTCAGTAAAATATACGTTTTAATTTTTTTAAAAAAAGAGAGAATTTTATTAGAAAAGTCTGGAATAAATCAATAAAAACATATATGACAGCAAATTATTTACAAGACCAGTTGCATCATAAGAAATATTAATCTATATTATACAAATTACAATTGTCAATGATTACATTATAATTTTCCAAAAACATGCTTTTGTAAGAAAATCAACAAAATTTATTTATTTAATTTTGTTATTGATTTATAAATACTTATATATTAAACCTGATTTTGCAATAAATCCCGATAATTCATAAATACGATAAGAGCCATACTTATTTATATCATAAAACTTTAATCCTCATGAAGACAGTGGTTTTCTTATTAACATATTGAAGATTATGGTTCCAGATAAGTTTGGCTGTCATATATATATATATATATATATATTCCAAAATTACCCCAAATTCACAGCTCAACCAGACTAGCCAAGAAAATAAACTCTAAAACACTACCAATGATTTCACTGCTACAAGCAGACTTCTCAGGTATAAAGAACTACAAAAAATAACAACATATTTAAACTAAACATTACCCACAATTCCATTTACTTCCCCTACATCCTTAATATTAAAAAAAAAAAACTTTTAAATAAGTTAATTTTTTCAGAATCATACATATTTCATAATAAAGATTCTTTAATTCTTCTTTTTATTTCATTTTCTCTTAATATTTATATTAAGAATGTATGGGAAGTAAGTGGAATTATGAATAATGTTTAGTTTAAATATGTGGTTATTTTATGTCGTTTTTTATACTTGAGAAATCTGCTTGTAGCAGTAAAACCATTGATAATGTTTTAGAGATTTTTTTGAAGGGAGGATGGGGGGGGGGTAGTCTGATTGAGTTGTAAATTTGGGGCAATTTGAATAATTATTGCTTTATGCGTTTAATGTTTATATATACAGGAACATACTATAAACAACAAATATTCTTTAGCATTAACAATTATCTATTTATACCATTTTTCTACCATGTTATTTGTATAATCTCAAAGGTAATCAATAATTAATAAGCATTGATACAGGTGGTAATAAGGGCCAGCAAATAAAGTGATGGTCGGTTTCTGGAAAACAAGAAATAAATATTTAAAAAAAAATTAAATATATATATATTGATTACTTTGTTAAATAAATAGACATTGACAGTAGTAGTATTAAAAATGTTTGATATTTTAGTGGTAAGCTTTGTTATGAAACTTATTTCACTAATCAAATATAATTTTTTTTAAAATGAAAATAAAGTTGAATATAGTCATTCAACTTTGTGATGTCCAGTTATGACAATTTTCACTTTAAATTTAAGTGGATATTTTTTATATAAAATAATTGTAAAACTTTCTAGTAGTTTAATAAAATAAAGTTTATATTAGTCAAAAAGTGAATTATTTATTTCTTCACACACACACACATGCATACCCTATATAGATATAAACACACACAATTTGATCTAAAAGTTTTAAACATTTTGCATTCACATCTTTAATACTATCCCCCTTAAATAAATGCATTAATGCTTATTAATAATCATGCTAAAGATTATCATATAACTTGTAATGGAAATATAAACTGTAAACTCAGATAACATACATATTTAAAACTTTCACACTATTCCATATTCTTGTAATATATGAATGATGATTTCTGTAAAAAAAAAAAAACAAATAAATCTAAAGTTGTATTTGATATTAAACCAATAATGTTTTCATCAGTTGTTCATTATTTATCAATACCATATTATTACATTTTGATTCACATATTAAAATTTACAGTCAGAACTTTGATACTAAACACTTCATGTTAACATGTAATTGATTATTACTCATTGTTTATTAAACTAAAGATTATCCTTAGACTAGATATAATGTGCAGACAACTTAATATTTTAAATCAAACAAATTAAAGTCTAATAACTTGAAATTGATAAATACTAACGAACGTTATTTATAAAAAATTCTGACCTTTAACTGAAGAGTGTTTTCTATAGCAAAAATAAATGTTAGGGTTGTTTTACTTTTTCAGATGTATTTATTCATATATTTTGAGAAAGTTATGGAGTGAAAGTTTAGACTTAAACAAATATTAACAATGAAAGAATAAGAAAAAAAATTGAGTTATTCCATAATGTTTAATTATTAACTTCTAACTAAATTTTAAAGGTTGTATATAGTCCATTTGTAATCTCTATTTTAAACTATAATATTTAAACAGCATTAAACTGTTGCACATGCGCTTTGGATTTTAAATATAAAATGAATGAATACTAACACTTCAACCACATAATAAAATCTTTGGAAAAGATAGAATGTCCATCTATCCTTTTGAACCCAAACGCTTTTGTATTGGTGAATCTTAAGTGTTTGAAAGTGAAAGCGTGAAGATATTAAATAATCACTTTAAATTACTTTTACATGCTTGAATAGCTAGTGAAATTTATTAGAATTTATGATACATCATTCTTATTTGAAATTAAATGTATGTAAATAAGTCAATTGTTTTATATAGCATGATTTTTTTTTATATACTATAATATTTAAACTTTCAAACTTTCACTTTCAAACACTTAAGATTCTCCCATACAAAAGCATTTGGGTTCGAAAGGATAGATGGCCATTCTATCTTTTCCAAAGACTTTATCATGTGATTGAAGTGTTAGTATTCATTCATTTTATATTTAAAATCCAAAGCGCATGTGCAACAATTTAATGCTGTTTAAATATTATAGTTTATAAAAAAAAAAACATTGCGCTATATAAAATCTCTATTTTAATAAAGGTTAATAATAGTCATTAATGTATTTATCTGATATTATTGGCATAAAAGTTGTGAATACAGAAAGCTTTATGTTTATAAATTAAAATGATATATAGATACACCTATAGCCCACTTAGTTTTTGATCTTTATACAAGAATTCACTATTGTAATCTTTATCAATTTGGGATCCACTATTTTGATTTGAAATCAATTATTCACAATAAAAATTAAAAAAAAAATGGCAACCATTTTGTAAGACTGATACCTTCATTTATTTACTTGCTTTTAAAATGTCCTATAATTTTTTAAGAATTGTGCACATTATTGCAATTGTTTAAAAAATATAGAAATAAAAAAAAATGAAAATTTTATTCAGCATAAAATTAAAAAGAAATTTTGGTCATATCCCATAACATTAGATATTAGCTAAAGTATTCAGTCCAATCAAACTGTTGCAGTATTTTAAGTTAAAAAAAATATAAGCAAAATTGCAGACATTATGCAGTTAATAATAAACTTTGCATGATAAAAATGCTACACAAAGTGAAAATAATTTATATATTTAATATTTACTAAATAGTTTGGTATCTCTGCTTTCACAATTACAGTGCAAATTAAAAAAATTGTAAGTCATATCCAAGAAAATGATTACCACACTTAACAAAATGTTACATCTTGTGGCAAAAAAAAATTCCACAGTTAACATATTAACATATCAATTTTGATTTGTTTAGATCTGTATTGTACATATTGTATAAAGAAGTCTTAAATATATTGATTACAATATGAAAATACATTTTTAAGACAATTTTTTATGTTAACTGTGATTAGATTTTGATAATGAACAGGTTATTGATCTAGTCAGATATCTATATTTCCATTTGTATCTTTTAATAATTCTTGAAGCACTGCCTTGGTGTTATAAAACTATATTGGGATGATTAGTTGATCATTTGAAGATTTCTTTTAAAAATTAGCAATTTATCATAGTATTATTTCTTACACTTTAATTTATAATTTCAATGTGTACTCTAAAACTTGTTACTATTACTTTTTATTGGAATATTGTTTTTTTTTTTTTTTTTGGATAATTTCTACTAGTATTTGTTTTTTATCAATTTCTAAAAAAAGTCAATTGTAAGTTTTCAAGATTTCAGTGGACTTCTATAGTCATATACCTAATAGCTAAAAATTGATTGCTCTAGAATTTTCAAGTTCTTCATTTGATTGTTTTGGAATTTTTATTATTTTATCTTTAAAAAATTACGTACATTTATTCTTTCTTATTGGCTTTTAAAAAAGTGAAAAGAGTGAGAGAAGGAGTGGCCTCTGTACTATTCATTAATTTAAATAACCTATTTTAATTGACATATTTGAATTGGAAATTTTGTGTGACTTCGACTTTAAAATTTTGTAAAAAAAAATTTCTTATTGGCTTTTTAAAAAGTGAGGAAGTAGAGGTGAATTGTGTGTTACTGTGTTACCTAATTCAAACAACTTTTCTTGATATGGAATTGACAGATTTCGTTTGGAAATTTAGATGTCTTTAAAAATTTGTAATTTTTTTCTTTCTTATTGGCTTTTTAAAAAGTGACGAAAAATGAGAAAGAATAAAATAACTGCTTATTACCTAATTTAAGCAATTTGTTTTGAGTAATAGATTTATTTTTTGGATAGATTTTGAATTTTTTCTTTCTTATTAGATTTTTAAAACTGAGGAAGGAGAGAGAGAGAGAGAAGAAGAAGATATGGATTGTTTGTGGACTCTGATTCAGCTTCAATTCAATACAAATCAAACATTCAAATAAAAACAACCTGATTGACTGTAAAACAATCAAAAGAAAGTTTAATATAAAAAAACTTATTTTTTATTGATTTGAATGCCTTTTAAAATTAAAAACTAAAAAATAATACATACAACCATTTAAAATACTTGTTTCTAGAAACAATTTAAATGAACATATAAATCACACTACAGAAATATTATTCATTATTGGATAATATCTTGACTAATGATTGACTAATCAAAATTATTAACAACAAACTTTATTTTGAAAATAATTTCTAAAAGTATTATAATTTATTTCGACTTGTTTTGAATATATATATATATATATATATATATATATATATATATATATATATATATATATATATATATATATATATATATATATATATATATAATCAATAAAGCAAGTCACATATAACATGACATTGCTTTTAAGTGCTTGTATTTACAAATATGTAATATATAATTTGGTTCAGTCCCATATAGTTATTTGAGTTAGACAGCTGGATTTAAAGATATTTTTGTGTCTGAAAATTTCAGATTTTTTTCTCAGTAGTTACATATTATCTAGATGCTGGGATTTGAATTGATATTTTAGATCTAGTGACTTAATGTTCAAGCTCTTTACTGAGGTGAGCCATAAGTGTGAAAGCAATTGGTCTGGGAATAAAAATATTCTGGATAGAGATTTTAAATATTTTCTCTTGCTGCCCTTATTAAATAAGAGCTTGTTTGAGCTACTGATACACTCACTATATATATATATATATATATAATACCACAAACATCTTATATAAACACTTTCAATAAAATTTAACATAATATAATTTATTACTCCTTGCTTACAGTTTCAACTGTCCTGCAGTCATTATCAGAGCTACAATTTTCAAATATACATAACCATGCAATTAATAATTTATCTATGCACACATACTTATAAACAATATAAACACCATAAATAATATCCTATGTTATGAACTTTAAAATAACAATTCCTTTTTCAATGATCCTTATAATGATATATTTCATTTTTAAATAATGTACTTATCATATTTTTAAAGTTAATTGATTTCATTTTTCTTAATTTGTTCTAATTTTAATATATACTCTTTTATATTTGTATTACTTTTAAACTTTTTAATAAATTATTTTTATCATTTTAATAAAAGTAACTATACAATATTTTTTATATAATTTTATTTATTAAATTTATAATTTTGTTTAAATAACTTTACCTCTTTTAAACTCTTACCAATTTCTAAACAAGTTTTAGTAATGACTGGAAGGTTGTTATTCTTCCACATGCGCCTTACTATTACTTTCAGACAGCCAATAACTGTTAAAACAGTGGTCTGAGGAGCGATTAGGCCTAGACACATGACAGAGATTTTTTAACAAGAAAAGAATGATACCACTCTTCTCTTTTACTTAACTTTTATATATATAAGCCAATCTTAAGCATCTTGACTTGAAAGCATGAATAATATAAACATATACATTTATTACTCACTGAGTTATTAATTTATGATATTATAGCGCGAAATCTTAGATTTTAGCTGAAACCATTTAAAATTTTTTTATATTACTCCTATAAGCATTTTTTAAAATTATATCTTTTATTATTATTATTATTATTAATAATAATAATCATATTTATTTGTTTAATTAACAAAAATATCTTTATAAATTTAATGTCTTTAAAGCCAAATCCTTATTTAAAGATTGCAAAATTAATATAGTTTCTTTTATTTTTCTATCACAAAAATATTTTTATAAAATAAATGTATTTAAAACCAAATATTTATTTAATGATGGTCTAATACTTTTTCTCAATATAACTTTTGCTTTTCTATTTTTTTCTATAAAATTAATGATCTTACATCCAAATCCTTATTTCAACATGGCCTAATATTTTTAAATATTATAGCTTCTTTTATTTTTCTTTGTTATTTAAAGATGACCTAATACTGCTGCATTTATATTTCTAAATAAAAAAATAAAAAGAAGTTATATTAATTAAAAATATTAGGCCATTTTAAAATAAGGATTTGGGTTTAAAAACATTAATTTTATAAAAAATATTTTTGTTAATTAATTAAATAATTATGTAGTAAAAATATTCTTATTTAAGCACTTTGGCATATTTTTTTTAGATATTCCTATCAAAAACATTCCATTCATGTTTAATTCTATGATTAAAATTTCTCTCTGTCTTAATTATGTGACCAAGCCATTTGAAGTTTTAATTTTAATTATTATTGTTAGTTTTAAATCTCTTCTGATTTAAAAAAGTAAATATTCATCACATTAGATTTTCAATCTATTAAATGTTTTATTTGGAATACATTAGTATGCCAATTTTATTGATTTTTTTACACTTTATATCTCATTATATTTTTAATGGAGAAAGTTCCTTATTCTCCATAATATCTTTATTACTTTCACAAAATGTGTAAGTTCATAACAAGAAACTAATCAACCTTTCAAATAAAAAAATAGTACTAAAGTTAAAAAAAAAGAATTTTATTTCATCAATAAATCTAAAAATATATATTTGATGACAAAATTATCATCTTATTTTAAATCAAATCTTCATATTTTATATAAATTTTATTAAATTCAAATGTCTTAAAAATATTAAGAATCACTTTTCCAATTAATCCAATAATAACAAAAGTCAATCAAGTTATTAACAAGAGCATTTCCTGTTTAACATTATATACATTTTAACTGGCTAATTGTCTGTAAAATGCAGAACCATCACTTCCTATGATGCAATGTGAATTATGTATTCAGGAGAGAAGGAAATTTATGTACTTATTTTTTGTTTTAAGAAAATATTTTAAATTTTAATAACATCTTTTACTAAAACAGGCAAAACTATCCATACAATAGTGCTACTCAGTACAAAACAGAGTAATCAGTGGATTCCAGAAGACTTGTGCATAAAATTCCTATCTAGTTCCTATGCATCCAATATTCCCAGACTAGTTTATAGCTTGTGACATTCATCAGTAAGAAGCATTGGATCTGAGAGCACTATACCTAGATTTTAGGATCTAATGCAACCTTCCAGCAGCCACCTTTTATCTCTACTTAACTACAAAACTATGATAATAAAATTAAAAGCACAATAATATTCTCAATCTAAGCTCATTAGCATATGTAGTCATATAGGTCTGAACTCAGTTCAGTACCCATACATTTTGGTGTCTTTGGTTCTTTAATAACTGTAGCCACTATTATCCTATTAGGCAGTATTGGTATTATGTCACCAAATATCCCATGATCACCATTTCCTATGATTGTCCATAACTATGGTTATTAAAGAACCAAAGACACCAAAATGTATGGGTACTGAACTGAGTTCAGACTTATATGACTATATAAGCTAATGAGCTTAGATTGAAAATATTATTGTATTTTCAATTTTATTCTCATAGTTTTGTAGTTAAGTAGAGATAAAAGGTGGCTGCTGGTAGGTTGCATTAGATCCTAAGATCTAGGTGCAGTGCTCTCAGATATAAGGCTCCTCACTGATGAAGGACACAAGCCAAAAACTAGTCTGGGAATATTGGAGAGTAGGCACTAGATAGGGATTTTATGCACAAGCCTTCTAGAAACCACTTATTACTCTGGCTTGCATTGAGTGACATTACTAGCCAGCAATGGAGTGTCTCTTCACATAGAACAATATAAAATGGAAAGAACTTTGAATTCTACCATGCATCAAGAACTGCAAAGACAGACTTTACCTATAGCAGTGGAAAGTATACACTTTTCTTTTAATGAAATATGAGCATTAATTAGATAATGCAAACTTTTCAAATATTTTCAATGTCACTTAACATTTAAAAGAAATCTTTCTCTTATCTGACTAAAATTTTAAATTATTTAATATATTTTATATATGTGTTTGACATTATTTCCATTCTAGTAAATTTTGTTTAAATTAATAATTAAAAAAAGATAAGTGTAAATAGCTGCATAGATTTGTAAGATTGTTTAGCTTAAGGGTGTTAATTTTTGGGCTAATTGTTTCACAATTGGATCAGTGCTGGTGAATAGATGTATGAATATTTTATGTCAAAGTAATTTGAGTAAGTGCATTGAATACTCATTTCCTTGTACTGCATTAGCATACAGAGAATAATACCCACCTGAATGTAAGATCCAAAATAGTAGCCATCATATTGTCAATCGTTGTAGATGTGTTTCCTATGCTATTGATTTTTTTACACTTTGACTGGGACAGTAAGCTGGCAAAGACCACTCCTCATTTTTCAGAGCAACTCCTATGTATATATTTCAAATATTTTCATTTTTGTATCATGGGGAAGATGCTCATTCCTTCCCACCATGATTCTTTATTTCTCAAACGATATCATGCTACAGACAAAAATTCCTGTTAGCATGATTGTGCTATGTTAATAATCTTATTTTGCATTGGTCACATTGATATATCAGTAAGCTAGCATTTGGTTTAAATGTGAGAATTTAGCTTAAAGTTAAAAGGGATTGGGTTGTTTATATGTGTAATCTATGTAGCATATTCATGCTTATTAAAATTATGTCTAAATCTATTAAATGCTTCCATCTGTGCATATAATCTAAGTTAAATATATTTGCTATTTAATTTAATTTTCAGAATTTTTCTTTAATGTGTGTGCACGTTATAATAAAATGTTTTGTTGAATTAATTTTGGCAGTAACTTATTTTATATATTTTATTAATAATTAAAATTAAGAATCAAAAATTTGAACATTCAGTATGATACTTCAAGCTCAGCTTCTCCCTGAGCTCGTGATTGGTGCTTTCAGTTTGATAAAAAAGTAACCTCTCCCATGCATATCTGCCTACTGTATAAATTTTCCAGGTTCCAATGGCCTTGTGGTGCCCTGGTAGGGCAGATTAGAAAAGGGAGGTTATGTCGACCATTATAATTGGCTACCCAATGTGGCTTGATACATTTTAACCTTGAGTATCCTGAGAATTTTAAAAGGTTATGCCAGTAACAAAAAAAAATTAAATGCATTTTTATTTATATTTTAAAGTTATAGATTATAATGTAGA
The DNA here is from genome assembly GCA_028023455.1 of Epiperipatus broadwayi. Taxonomy (NCBI): domain Eukaryota; kingdom Metazoa; phylum Onychophora; class Udeonychophora; order Euonychophora; family Peripatidae; genus Epiperipatus; species Epiperipatus broadwayi. The sequence continues at coordinate 2,306 of JAQFVV010007258.1, read as the reverse complement.
TGTAAAAGTACTGCCAGAAAGTAAATTGCCCACATATGCATATACATGAGAAACAAAACTTGTAAAATATAATATAAAAAAGTAGTTTTAGGAAAGTCCAATTAATTATAATAATAAAAAAAAGTAATTAGGTGGGGAACTGTTTAATGAGAGATGCTTAGCTGATGTAAAAAGTTGGGGGGGGTAGTTTTTTTTTTGTGTGTGTAACTACTAAAAAAAAAATCTTTTAAGAATAATGTTTTCTACTAACGCCAAGTAAATTTTTTTTAATTGCTTTGTTTTTGAGGAAGTTTGGTGATATGTAACAGAATAAGTTTATGCCATTACATTTCTTTCAAATAAAAATGGAAAAATATAAAATCACCCTCAACTAGAAATATATATATATATAAAAGAGAATTTAATGTATATAATGCACAGATGGCAAACTAATGATATAATTTAAGGTTTAAAATCTAAAAATAAGATTGTTTTGATATAAAAAAATTTTTTTTAAAGAAAATGCTGTTAATTAGTTATTTTTAATCTTAGAATGTAAATGATTTTTTATATTAACGTAATTGCTAACAGGCCCTTGGGTATAAAGTCAGATAGGAGATAAACTAAAAAAAACATACTAGTGATAAAATTTTGAGTTACTGCTCTAAAGAAAGCTGACCAATAACGATGGGAATAAGCACATAGTCCACAGAGAAAAGTCAAGCCAGGTAAGATCAATCCTGGTATTTGCTGATAACAATTTAAAAAAGATATAAAACGAAAACTTTAAGTTGAGATTTAGATTTGGATTGTTCTTACTGATTGTGTATTAGTAAATATATTTATAAGTGTATCGTGGATCTCCAAAATGTAGGGGTCAGCAATAATTTACATTTCCCGTGTTTGCAGCAGCTGAAGTGCTCTCCAGAGTATGGCAGTTCCCGAGAAACTGGCCAGCAAGGCCTGTCTTTCCACATAGAAGAATATAAAATGAAAAAAAAATTGAATTATACAATACATTAAGGACTGAAAAGATGGACTTTATCTACAGCATTGGAAAGTATAAACTTTCCTTTTAAATGAAGTATGAAAATTAGTTAGATAATGCAGACTTTTCAAGTATTTTAAATGTCACTTAACTTTTAAAATAAATCTTTCTCTTATCTGACTACAATTTTAAATTATTTATTATATTTTATATAAATGTTTGATATTATGTCCATTCTCCTAAATTTTGTTTAAATTAATAATTAAAAAAAGATAAGTGTAAATGGCTGCATAGAGTCGTTAGATTGTTTAATTTAAGTGTGTTAATTTTTGGACTAAGTTTTGCAGTTGGATCAGTGCTGGTGGTTAAATATATGGATGTTTTATGTCAATGCAATTTGAGTAGGTGCATTGGATACTCATTCCCTTATACTATGTTAGCAGACAGGACATAATATCTAGCTGAACATATGACCCAAAAGAATAGTCATCACATTGTCAATAGTTGTAGATGTGTCTCCTACACTATTGATTTTCTTACTCTCTGACTGGGACAGTAAACCAGCAAAAACCATGATCCTCCTTTTTCAGAGCAACTCCTATGTATAAATTTAAATATTTTCATTCTTGTGTCACAGGGAAAATGCCATTCCTTCCCACAATGATTCTTTATTTCTCAAACGATATTATGCTACAGAAGAAAATCCCTGTTAGCATGATTGTGTTATGCTAATAATCTCATTTTGCATTGGTCACATTGGTATATCAGCAAGCTAGTGTTGGTTTAAATGCAAGATTTAAACTAGGGTTAAAAGGGATTGGGTTGGTTGTATGAGTAATCTATGTAGCATATTCACGCTTATTAAAATTGTGTTTAAATCTATTAAATGCTTCCATCTGTTCATATAATGTAAGTTAAATATATTCACTAGTTAATTTAATTTTCAGAATTTTCTTTTAGTGTGTGTGCATTATAATAAAATTTTGTTGAATTAATTTTGACAGAAAGTTATTTTATATATTTTATTAATATTTAAAATTAAAAATCAGAAATTTGAACATTCAGTATGATATTTTAAGCTCAGCTTTTTCCTGAGCTAGTGATTGGTGCTTTCAGTCTGATAAAAAAAAGTAACCTCTCCCAAGCGTATCTGCCTACTGTATAAATTTTCCAGGTTTGAATGCCCTGGTGGCACCCTGATATGACAGATTAGATTAAGGAGGTTATGTTGACCATTATAATACATAATTGTATGCATGAAAGTGGAGAAAAAGAATTCAAACTACTTTAACAAGTTGAACAATAAAAATAGTTTAATATAATAAGAAATTATTATATA